>JANTCA010030691.1:11194-21560 GCA_024741275.1 Chironex yamaguchii | reverse complement strand
AACAGTAAGTAGATCAGCCGTTGCTGTAATGGAACGAAGTTCATACTCTGAGTCAGCAAAAAGACCATGATAGCTAAGGTGCATAGCCAAAGCATTATTGACTCAAAGATTCAAAATCTTCCTGATGAAGGAGATTTAAAAGGTTCGTAATAGGTACGAGTAACACTGATTGTCATATGGCTACATAGATATGATCTATTGTGAGAGATCGTAATTACAAGTAGCTCTTTAAAACAATGGAAACATGGGTCATAGAAATGTGTTCGAGATTTCCAATAATCGGAGTAATCAACAGTTCTGATAAGCATTTGTCCTCCATGTAGTCAAATTTCCCATATGCAGTCTGAAGCATGCATTTTAACTCATTAGCATGCTGAGTTATAATGTGAATATGTTTCCATCCCTCGCCATTCCACTGCCCTAGTGCTAAAGAACCATTGTCATCACAAACTACAATACTATAATCCTGTGGTCTACAATGCATCATGGCTATTTCCAATTGACTATAACACTTGCTATAATATCAGTACTATCAGATGTATGTGCCTAGGACTGCATCAGTGAGATATCAAATGTCTTCCCATTTTCTCTCAACATTACTTTATTGGAGCTAAATAAGGATCAAAATTAGTATTTTAGACTCTAGTTTGTCAGAATTATTCCAGCATCGTGATTATATTTTATTACCCCTTACATATGAATGTGTTTCCTGCACCTTTTCAAAACATGCATTAAAGGAATTTTATCAAAGAGCAACTCAAATGACCAGATGAAAAAATACCCACCCTTTTTGCATGGGTATTTAATCACTGTTTACGCATAGTCCCTCTCTGAAAACACAGTAGGACAAACTTGCTCCGGAGAAGAGACCAGTTTTTGCCAATCTATTGACAACAGGAAAAGGTTGATGTCACAACTTCAATCTGTTGGAGAGAAGGGAAAGAGATTTGTTCCAGTTGAGACTGAAAAATTAGTGTGGAAATGTGCAAGGAAGTTATTAATCGCTTCACTTAAAGTGGAGGCATTTTGGTATTTGGTTTGTATTTGAATAGATTATGATGTTGTATTTTTAGGGATGTATTCAAGGTTCTGTGTCCACAATGCTGTAAATTGCAATGTGAAAGTACAGAAAGACGCCTTAAGAAACTTTTAAAAGCAGAGTGGTGCTAGATGATGAAAATATGTTCAAATGCTGTTACAGACAGTTATGTTTGTAACATTGGTAAATAGCTGTCGTCCGAGTTTAGAGCGTCATTCTTTCATATCTACAAACAAGCAATGAGCGAAAGCAGCACTCTAATTTGACATTTGAAATTTCATTAGAGTGAATTGCATCTTCCTTGTGGACATAAATATTGTTTTAATCATCTGATAAGCAGACACAACATAGCTGAAATTCATGAGATTCTTCAGCATGTTTTTGTGGGGCTCGCCACACCATCAACTGTTGCTAGCCAACAGTGATTGGCGCCTTGTCGAAGAAGCACGTTTTCGATCTCTCTTTGAAAGTATTAACATCTTTAAAATGAAAATTTAAAAATTTCAGCGTCTCTATTTCACTTCAATATCTCTGTGTGTGAGGAAAGTATGTAGTGTGCTTCATATCTGAACACACGGACGATGTAAGTATTTGCTTTCCATGACCCCTTAACAAAGTTTCCGTAATTGTTGGCATCCCAAAACAAACTATTGCAGGTTGTCGTAAAGTAAACGAAAGGCAGCAACAACAGCAAGAGAGTCATCTATGTCATCATCTAAACAGCTATGAGACTTGTTTTATTACGTAAACAAATATTGACAAACTGCAAACAACGCACTACAGCAACTCGCCACAAAAATTATGTTAGCTACTAGCATTACATCTGAATTGGCTGAGATTAAATTTTAGGTTTACTTCCCAAGTGTGTAGGTTTCCCAATGCGTTGATAAATTGTTTAACCATAGTGAGTCCAAGGTGATAGCTTGTAGTGTTTTGAATGCCGGCGGTATTCTTTTGAAAGGTTTTGATATCATTAATGTTCTTGTCTAAACATGTCCTTTGATAAGTTCGTTGCGGTACACGTAAGTCAATGTCCGTTCCGGATTTTTATGCCGTACGTTCAGTTTACTAATCAGGTTTCAGTTGTACACTGTAAGGAGTGCATTGGATTGTAGTGAAAAATAATGGTAATTGCTACACTCTTCTTTCTTGCAATTGCATTTTTCTGTGGCAAACGAATTACTACATTACTACATGCAGAATGAATACTTCCTCGTATAATAGTGTAGCATAGAGAATTGTAGTTCCTTCCTAGCTGGGATGTTCTAGTAAATGAATGCAGAATAAATACTTCTTTGTATAATAGTGTAGCATAGAGGATTGTAGTTCCTTCCTAGCTTGGATGTTCTAGTAAATGAGCATTATAATCAAATGTAAACAATCAGCATCTAGCTTAATTATATAAAATACCTTTAAAGTCCTACTTTCATTTTACTTTGACGTACTGAGCTAATTACTTGGAGATGTTCATCAAAATTCACCTTCACCAATGAATTCTTTGGCGACTGATGGATAATGACTCCTCACTCAGCTGGAGGATTATTGATATTAAAATATCGTTTAGGGTCAAGGCCAACCTTTCTCCAAATGCTGTTTTCTTGTTAATCTGTTGTGTCAATTTTGATGTAATAAGAGTTGTTGATGAATATTGCTCTACTTTGCCTATATTGATTTGTGAAATCAGAGTAAGTATTTTTATTCAACTATGTCTAATACAAATGATAACTTTAAATGCTTTAGAATAATTTCGTAGGGTCATATACAGAAAACGAACACCTGTTAGAGGACTCAGCATGTCTCCGTCAGTTCGCTTATCCGTTTTCTGTCCTCCACATTTATGTGCTTTTTGAATTGGAAGACACTAGCTGATCGGAAAATGGAAACTTTGATGTATCTCACAAATTGTGGGTCAAATCTGTTAAGAGTGCAATAAATGGTTAGTTTAAACTCAAAAATCCATCGTAAGAAATTAAATTCTGGTACGTCTACAGTTTTCTTTGACACATTTAATACTACTGCATTCACGTTTCTTTCTCTGGAGTAAAGTTGATACAATACTAACAGAATACAGTTCAACGTAGTAAGACAAAATTATTATATCCTATACATAATTACTATAATGTTTTAAGACATTTTTGGATTCTATTTGTCGCGCGCACTTAACAATTGTTTATAGAAATTTATGTGTGCTCTCGAGTTTTACTTAGCACTTGTGACAAACTATAAAGTTTAGTTTATGTAGTTTCTTAATTCATGGTTAAATGAAAGTGGGAGAAAAATCTAGCAGCACTTGAACTCATTAAATGCGTTTAAACAGAAGAAAAATACATTCCAGAAAGGAAGCTAAAAAAAGAAAGACAAAACTTAAACGTTACAACCGTTTAAAGTTACAACTGTGCTGTATTTATTAGAGGAGTGTGTTGTAATATAAAAATAAATGCACGGAGGAAAACGTTGTAACTCTTGCCACGTGTGCCCTACTGTTTTTTCTTGAAGGGTCTATTCATGAAGATAGATTAACTACCTTTGTAAAATTTTTGGGTATTATTTCATCAGGTCCTTTAAGTTGTCTTTGGCAACATATTCCCTGAAAAATGTTCTGAAAAGTTGTTCTGGAAACATTTATATGCAGTAGGGAAAGGAATGTAATCACCATGTTGGAATTATTTTGACGGAGGAGAGTCAAAAATTGTGTTATAGTCAATGGGAAAAATACAACATCGTAATTTATTCAAATACAAACCAAATACTAAATGCCTCCTCTTTAAGTGAAACGTTTAATAACACATTTCCACACTAATTTTTCAGTCTCAACTAGAGCAAATCTCTTTCCCTTCTCTCAAACAGATTGATGTTGTGACATCAGCCTATCCTGTTGCCAATATATTGACAAAAACCAGTCTTTGCTCCGGTGCAAGTTTGTCCTACTGTGTTTTCAGAGAGGGACCATGCGTAACCAGATATTAAATACTCATGCAAAATTGTGGGTATTTTTTCATCTGGTCATTTGAGTTGCTCTTTGATAAAATTCCTTTAATACATGTTTTGAAAAGTTGCAGGAAACACATTCTTATGTAAGGGGTAATGAAATATAATCACAATGTCGGAATAATTTTGACAAACTAGAGTCTAAAATACTTATTTTGATCCTTATTTAGCTCCAGTAGAGTAATGTTGAGAGAAAATGGGAAGACATTTGATATCTCACTGATGCAGTCCTAGGCACATACATCTGATAGTACTGATGAGATTATAGGAAGTGTTATAGTCAATTGGAAATAGCCACCAAGCATTGTAGACCACGGGATTAGAGTATTGTAGTTTGTGATGACAATGGTTCTTTAGGTCTAGGACAGTGGAATGGCAAGGGATGGAAACATAATCAAATATTAGGTGAAGAGACTGGTGAGTTAAAATGAATGCTTCTAACTGCATATGGCAAATTTGAATACCTCGAGGAATTCTGGAGAGATGAAGAAGAATGAGATAGGTTTTGCTTTGATTAATGTGCACTTCTGGAATTAGATAGAAAGAGTATGTGTATAAACCTGTGCAGACTGTGATAGTGATCACATATTTTGACAAATCTTATGATACAATGAAAAGTGCCTTTTTGTGTTTCTCTTTCCATTCAACAAGCAATACCTTTGTTTTGCTTCACTCACTACTTCATCTATATTGCCTTGTTTCACATTCTGCATCTAGCTGTATTATTAAGGCGCTTTGTATACACTTATTTCTTAATCCCTACGCTTTTGGCGAAATCAATACTCGTTCTAACAAATTCATCTTGTGTTAATGTCTACAAACTAGCAATAACCCACATAAAATATTGGTTTTGCCTTTTACTCCTAACAGACCTGATTAATCGTCTTCCGTCTTGACATGATTCGTGACGTTCATCCCTGTCATACCTAACAACCTTGCAGGGGTTCTCAAGTTATTCGCGGGAGAGCAGTTGCATGGGTTCAATATAGTTAATTCTTACAAGATACTCGAGAGTCTCTAATTACATAAAAACGTATGTGCTATAAATGTTATGAATTCAACAGCTTGAGGCAATTCATTCGTGAGCTCGCTTGGTCTGAGGTCTTTAAGAACCATGCTGACAATTTTGCATCCCTTGGAGCCAGGGATTTTTCGGTTCATTTGATATATCTAGAATATGCCACTAGAAGAACTTTCCACAGCCTGTTTATCTGCCATTTCCCAATTCCAAAGAAGCTATAAACCATTACGATAGGATAATCATACTGCTTAAAAAGCTACCTTTAATGAATCCTGGTGGGTCATTATCTTCTATTCCACTTCTGCATTGTCGTCCTGAGCTCCTATCTTCAGCCAAATAAGGGTGAACTCCTTGCCAACAGTACCCTTGTTTATCTGGTAAATCGATACCTTGACTTCCCACTGACGACGTTATAACATAAAATGTTGATTTCATAATTCTACAGGTCCTGATAGAGTTCCTGTAATTGTACTCTACAAATGCTTGTCAGAACTGTTGATTACTCCGATTATTTGAAATCTCTAAAATATTTACATGACTCATGCTTTCCATTGTCTTAAAGAGCTACTTGTGTTGTAAAAAATCTTTTTATTTCAGATCTGTCACAAAAGATCTTATCTATGTACCCATAAGTCAATCAGCGTTCCTCGGATATATTGCCAATGTTTTGAGTCGCTTTCATTCTCACGTTTTTGAATCTTTGGTCAATGATTCTTTTGTTATGCACCTTAGCTATCATGGTCTCTTTGCTGACTCTCAGGATGAATTTCGTTTCAGTAACGGCTGATCTACTTACTGCTATCTTACGTTGATTATATCTAGTAGCTACAGAATGATCAATTCTTGATTGTACTTCATTGTACTTCATTGTAGTAGGTTGTTATACAACAATCTAGTATATCACACTACATTGTAGTATAGTAAAGAGGAAACAACCTGGTTTAAAAAACAGTATTTTGTTCTTTCTTTTTGTTGTTCTTAAGTCGTTAGAAAGAATCTCTTGCAGACTTTCTGATAACATTAATTACCGAAATCTCACCTTTTTGTTCTTCTTTCTCTTTCATGCCTCTCCTTGTCTTCTCTCACCTAATACTTGGTTCGTTGCTCTCTTATTGGTCAATTTTCCATCCCATCTTACACTACATATTCTGCTGTTGCCGCTTACTGTATTCTTACGAATCTATGTGATCAATGTAAGACAAAATGCTTTATAGATGTCAGTGTTATTGAAGACACGCATGTGTTCTTGGAAAGCGGACACGGAAACCTTTTGAAGATGTTTTGTTCTTACCGACACAATGTCACAGTCAATTGATTACTTTGGAGGTGCAAAATTTTTCTTTATCTTAACTGATAACCATGGTCAATATTGAGATTTCTATATGCTGAAAAGAAATACTTTGATGTTTCGGAAATTTCCGAAATTTGAAGATACATACTACATTGGGAGAGGTAACAAGACTCTTAGAGCAGACAACAGAGAAGAGTACACATCAGCACAATTCAAAGCAGATCTCAAATTTAAAGGAATTCGGCACGAAACAACAACACCAATTACCCTTAGCAAAATGGAGTAGATGAACACCTTAATTGAACACTTCAGGAAATGGCAGTGGGCCAGTTGCATCATGCAAAATTCTCCAAGGCTGTTTTGGATATTATCGTTATCCACTGGTTGCTATGTGCAGAATCACTTACCAGCGGCATCATTAGAAGTGTCACCATTTGAAAGATTGGAAGGAAACTTTCATTAAACCATGAACTGCTTTGTGACCTTGATGCAGATAATAGATAAGTTAAATATTTTAATTTGTCTCAACTGCTAAGTACAACTCGTGAGCATACATAAATTTCTAAAAACGACCGCTCGTAATAAGTTAAAAAACACTTCAATTCTGTAAAATTACACATTACGTGCTTTCTCTCAGGTCAGTTTTCGAGTCAGTAGTTGGCGGATGTTCTCTTTAACTTTTCTGCACAAAGAAAATGCCCATATTCTGTCTTTTGAACTATAACTTTACATTTTGCCATGATTACTGTAACCACCAAGTATGACTCACCAGATCAGTTGAAAATCATACATGTGGAGAATAACTATGACTATCATTGTTCCATATTCATCGACTCATTGAATAAATCACTGCCGTTGTCCCATTCGTCTCCATCAGAACACTTCTTTGTGATTTAGTCAAGAACAAAACTGAGAAACTTAAAACAGGTTTAAACAGAACAAAAAAACTCCGTAAAACCTAGGGAAGATATGCAAATCGAGTTAACCTTTTTAAATCAAAACAAAATGCAATACATGAGATAAAAACGCTCATGACTTTGATACAAACGACCTTGATTTCATTTTTAAATGTTACATATGACAATTTACTCATGCCTTCTCCTAGGAATCGATTACAAATCAGCCCTTTCTCGTAATTTGATTTAAATTTATAAGTTAATATATATATACCAAGAAATAATATGTTTTCTTAAACATACAAAATAGGACAAGAAACGCAAAATATTCAATCATATGTGCATAAATATATGCTCTTTCACTCGTAATGGTAGCCTGTGTATTTCCATTAGAATGTCTGAATACGTAGTGCTTGTATAAGGCAAAAGGACGTCAATGATCCAAGCAAACTGTATGAAATCAAAGCTACTTTATAGGTAGCATATTTTATTAAAAATAACCCATAATGAGTTATGTAGCTGAAACGGCTTCAGAAGACTCATTGGAGGCAACAGCCTCAGCCTCAGTTTTCTAGATGTTTTAAAGACATTTTGTACCCTTTAACTTGAACACCTTACTGACGTCAATAATTGCAATGTGCAACAAGTTGTAAGTAAGCAGATTGCATCAAAAAATGTGTAGCAATCTATGCTGAGGCACCTACAGCACGATGAGCACCAACGCAGGTAATAACTAAATCAATTACTAGAAGGGCAATGAGGAAGACACAATTGATTGAAATGAGTAAGAACAGTGTCTAATTATCCAACACACCTCACACTGGTGACTGTCATTCTCTTCTATTCGCCTTGCAACCCTGAGACTAAAACGGCCACACTTAAACTAACGTGCAAAAGTGACAGAAAGGCTTTGGTGAAGGACTTCTAAAGTCCTTGGTATTACCAACCGAAACTCAGTGGTTCATTAATTCAATGGTTTCTATTATTTGCGTTTAGACCTTTTGTCTTCATAAGTGACAGATATTATTATATTACCTCAGCAGAAATATTAATTCATTCAAAATATATTACTCATGAGTGGAGCAATACCACGATACCTGCATTGAGAGGGAGCCGACTGGCCTTGCACTTGCAACCAAGACTAGAAACCACCATTTAAACTGTTGTTGAAACTCGACTAAGCTGTTCAGCTTAACAGCAAATGCATCAGCTATACAGTCAGGAGACCCTGGTTCAAATCTCACGTGCTCACAGTTGGAACTTTACTTTTCTCACACACGATTATCCTATCTAATTTCATCTGTAAGTATCAATTAAAAGCAGATCAAGTTTGCAAACGTGTGGCATGGCTTAAAACAAATCAAGGATAGCCATAAGGTTGGCTGTAATATATTGGAACTTATTCCCTGAGGTGGGACGTAAGGGACTAGACAGCAAACTTCAGTCCAAGAATTATGCTTAAGAAGATTAGTAAAAACGAGAAGCGATCCGAATTGGAGGAGTCTTTAGTCCAGTATTCTTAGCACAAACACATCACAATTAGAACACAAAACAACAACAAAAAACACATAAAAGCAACACAACGCACGCAGAAAAAACGAACACAAACAAAGACAAAAATAAACAAATAACTTAAACAACAACAGCAAAAAGAAACAAACATAACGGACACTACTCTTGAATTGTCCAGAATTACAAAAGTTCAGTGTGTATTGGCAACATATCGACAATAAGCGAACATACAATATTACGATGAAACACGTTTTTGAGATACAATGTCAGCAGGGGCATAGATAATGCAGAAATGTCGAATGAAAAGAGCATACATATCCAATAATGACAAAAGAGTTCACTCTTAATTAAAAAAATATACCAAGGAGTTCTAAGAAAAATTGCATTGTAAGTATATGTCAGTTAAGGAAACACTAAACAGTTGTTTAAATTCCAAAACGCGTGTGTACAATGTCCGGATCCAAAAATGCTGACATTTGGCAATTCCTGGATAATACACTGCTATTTATGAAGGAGTTCAGTCCAATAATTGCAACCTGTTGAACCATTTCACAGGTTTGAGAAACAATAGGGGGCACCCCAATAGCTTCGATTGCAAATGCTAAAATCGAAATGCAAAATATTGTATGTTTCATATAAAACCCCTTAAATCAAATAAAAATCTATTATAATCATCCTAACAAAAAACTACCGTTGTACAAGGGCAGTCGTATTAACCACAGTTGTGTTTATTACGCCAGTCGGCTTAATGTTCGGGATTGGAATAGTAGGAGCAGTTGGACCACCGTCAGGAATCGAAAAAAAGATATAAAGAGTCAGTGCCACTATCAGAACAAACACCAAGTTGCCTCTCAAAACAAATTTGGCCTTCGGATCTTGCTTGAGGGATGTAACTTCTTTCAAATGATTCTTCTGCTCTTCAGCGGTCTTTTTCTCCTCTGCTATATCATCAGACAATCCACAGATGAAGTGCAATGCTCTCTTTGCCAATGAATTACCGTTGTCGACAATTTCAACGTTCAGAGCTGCAAAGAAAAAAAGGTAAAATATGAAGTATCAATTTCAACAAAAATTTGATTTGGTACTCCTAAAGTTAGTATCAGGTTCCAGCTTCTTCCTCCATTAACCGTTAAACTAGATGTCACGGGGTGCCCGACATAATACGTGCCAAGAATTTACCAATCGTATTAAAAAAAATAATATAAAGACGAAGACCTTATAGACTTAGTCGAAGCCGAAGATAAACAAGTATGTCATGCCCTTAGTCGCTAGAATTTTCTGCGCTAAGTTTCAATCTCGGGCTCCTCCCATCTTCGGGCTTCTAGAAATAAAGTGGTGCAGCTATTGATGACCTCATCAGTGCTAAGGATCCAGATGTCCTCTAAAGAGGAACCTAGTACATAAATCATCAATGTAATTCCAAATTCAAAACACGGACATGAGTTGACGAAGGTATGAAATGCAGAAAAGCATTATTACTTCTAAACAAGAAAAGCGCTAAAGTTTTGTTGATACCCTGCCTATCATAAATATAAACATATATTATGCTATAAAAAATTGATCAAAGCTGCAACCTTGACGATCATCTTTTTGGGTAACTACAACCGTTTCTCTGGCAG
>JANTCA010030691.1:0-11094 GCA_024741275.1 Chironex yamaguchii | reverse complement strand
TTATGCTATAAAAAATTGATCAAAGCTGCAACCTTGACGATCATCTTTTTGGGTAACTACAACCGTTTCTCTGGCAGGATCAAAGTGAGCTCCTTGATGTCCATGTTCCATTGATTCTGCTCTTTTCCTCTGTTCTTTGGCATCAATTTCCTCCATTTCTTTAGTTTCAAATATTTCGTCACTCCTCAACGTCCCATCATGGCGTGTCCAAAATGTGGTTCGTATTGTCTAAACACGTCAAAACGAATGGGGTTATAGTGGGTAACTGGGGTGACCCAGACCAAGTGATAAGTACGCTTACGTTTACGTAACTTACGTGCGAAAAGAGTGTGCTCTGCCAGTATCACAGCGTAAAATACTAGCAAGAGTCAGACTTCTAAATATACTAACTTCTCAAGGACTGAAGAGCAAGCAGCAGCTATAAAGATGCTTTACAAACTTCTTTGTTACAATTTATTCGTCGACAGGCAAATTCTGCAAAAGAAACATTATTGGCTTGACAAAAAAAATCCGATAAGGCTCAATAACGAACTGTTTCGTTAAGTACTCTGCTGCCTCCCTCTGTTAGATGACCTTACATTGAGGCTCTACAATCGCTCACAAAAAATTGTGCGACCACATTAATTTTTCCCCCTCCCTCCTACAAAGCAATGATGTTGTGCGAATTGAAGAGGAAGATGAAGGCAAATGATGATTTCAAAACAACATTGCTTTGTACGGGGGAGGGGCATCAAAATTATTGTCCTTTTATTGAAATATAGAAGGGTTTTCTAAAGAATCAGCCAAGAATCATGTCAGTGGAAAGGAGTCTCAATATATTTTTTGAGCGATTGTAGCTTCTACGTCAGGCGGAAGACACGTAAGTACGCGACGACAGGAAATATACGTGGAAAACGCTTAAATGTAAGTCAACGTAATGATAAGGACACCGTTGAGGCACTTCACCTGAACATATCAAGCAAGTAAACACAAATAACATCATGAACGTGACATAGAAAACATGGTACAATGCGATGCTTTTTACCTTTTCAGGATCAGGTGGCTTGGTGCAAAGGCTTACTACGATGCAGACAACGCCCGTTAAGATAAACAAAAGCAAAGCAAAATACATGTAATGAAAATTCTTCACAATTAAGGGGCGAGTGTCCACTTGTCCGCAGTGAGGAGCCTGATAAACAAAATCAAGAATCATCCTTGTGATTCCCGCAGCAAATCCTGCCATAAGTCCACTGAAGGTCCCCTATACGGGAAAATGTAGTAAACAAATTAAAACCGGACCCAGTTGACAATAATGATATCATATAATAAGGAGCAGTTCAAAAATGACGTCACGCAAAATTTGACATACTTTGACCCCCCTTCCCCCGTGTCAAACATTATCACAAAAAAGGAATGACCCCCCATTGTGATGTCACAAATTTTAGTTTTCAAAATTTGTGTCGAGTCAGCAAAATGCAGTTAGCAATGAAAAACAACAGAATCTTAAAATAACAAAAGAGAATAAGTGTGATTACTGAGATGATGCTAGTAATACTACTGTGAAATTCTCAGTAAAATTAGGATTTAAAATACAACAAAAACATCAATTAACAATAGAAATAACAAGTGTTTGATAATAAAACATGACACAAAACTTTACTCAAACACGTAAAAAATGCATTTTTGTCCAATAGGCACTATAGTTGGCTCTATAACTATCCTCTTAAACTCTTTCGCACAACCAAAAAAGCTCGTTTCATTGATCAGATTCAAGTTTGTTGAGAGATCATGAGAGACACATGAAAGTGATGACAGACAGGAAGATTTGTCAAAAATAGTTTTTACGAACAACTTTGACGAAAAAAATAATAAGCAAGACTCCTGATAAGATCGGGGGGGGGGGCTAGACATTTCTTTAAAGATCAATAAGTGAGGGCACCCGTTTATTAGGTACCTAAGAGTAACAAGTAGCAGACTGTTTAATCAATGAATTTCTTCCCACACTGGCATACGATCTTCAACTGCCATGATTGGAGTGCCGACAAGGATAGCCTCTTCTTGAGGAAAATGCAATCGTCTGATGTCACGATGGGCGTTTTTGATTGTTTTCAAATTTGAAAAACCAGTGTTTATTTCCATTTCCTAACGCATAACATCGAACGCTCATTACACTTAAGTGTAATATGAATCTGCATCTTACTGAAACTTCAGGTTCTACTAAGGGGTCATATTTTTGTGGAGGAATTGGCAAAAACTGGATAGATACTATTTTGCGATTGTGTGACATCAAATTCCTTTGAGTCCCTCCCCCTTCCTTCAAACGGTGTCACAATCTGTCACAATTTGTCTACCCCCACCTTGGTGCGTAACGTCATTTTTGAACGGCCCCTAAATTCAGTCCACTCAATAAAACGTCGAGGCGACGATCATGATCATGGCAGTTTGGTAAACATAACAGGGTACAGAAAACAGTTTTTCCTCACTAGGTGGATGACACAGTATTAGCCTTTGTTTGTACGCTGCGCTTATGTATGACAGCCCCTTTCTATTGCCCTTTTGCATTGATAGCCTGTTGTTAAGTTTCGTAAGTAAGTCTATAATTGGTTACCTATGTCAGAATTAGTATATGGAAGTACTAATTACACCTGTATATGCTTACCTGGTAATCTAAAGTGAATTTCAAATATTTACTTGCTGTAACTGAAGTGTCTGTCATCATTATCGTCACTATCATACTCAGCATCATTATTATCATCTTCATCTTCATCTTCGCAATCATCGTTATAATTGTCATTATCATCTATTGCATGAATATAACCCCAAAAGAATCTGCTTTCTCTGGCTTACTGATAATGCCATTCGAAGCCTCTGCAACTATCTTTACTTACTGGTCGTCCTCAAAGAGGTTTCCCAACCAAGAAGTCTCGACTTTCAGGCCAAAAAAGAGATCGCAAACAGATCAAATCGAGTACAAGTGGATGATTGGGTTATGTTTGATTCTTAAGGCACGCAATAATTTTCATTAGTTACACAGGAACGTAAAGCGGTTAAGTGTTGTCGAGAAACTAATTGTGACAAGGACACTGAATTTTTTGTTTTGTTGAGCATATAGTGCTGTAACTATTTATCACGCATATCGTTCTAAGTATTGTTTGCACAAACAAATTCTTTCCTTTTGCCAGGTAACAAAGCTCTAAAAACTTCATAGATCAAATAAACGAAAAGTAAATAATTGAATAAATGAATGAATGAATGAATAAATGAATGAATGAATAAATGAATGAATGAATGCACGACTGACTGACTGAATGACTGACTGAATGACTGACTGAATAACTGACTGACTGATTGACTGACTGATTGACTGACTGATTGACTGACTGATTGACTGACTAACTAACTACCTGACTGACTGACTGACTGACTGACTGACTAAATAACATATCTACCATGTACTTACAAGCCTTATAACCTAAATGCCTCCCTCTTTATTGATGTTCCATACACATAATGACATGATGCATCTTACCGCTTCATTGCTCCTTTTCCAAAAGATGGCAATAAGATAAACAGATGCGATCGGGGGTGCAAGATAAGCACTGATAGCTTGAATGTAAATAAAAAGCTGGCCTCCTTGGAACTCCTTAATCAACGGTACCCACAAGATGCCAAACCCACACATAACCACCACGAAGACTCTAAAACAACAGAGAAACAATTGAATTAGAAATTAAAATGCAACTAATCAACGTACACACGACCATCGACGTATCATAGAGATGACATCCAAAAGCGTGCGAATACATTTAAGAGTAATACAGAAGACAATCCTAGGCCCAACGAAACAATCACAGGACATATATCCCCGCCATACATAAGAGTTCAGGCACAGTAATTAAGCAGTTAATACTATAATAGCTTATGTGGCATTAAAAGCTGGTCTAGTTTAGCCACATATTTGCACAAACTGCAGACGGCAAAGGAGAGAACTTTCATGATAAAAAGATGCAAAAACCAGAGACCTAAATAGGACGAGCTCAGTACCAAACATCAGCTGTGGGAACAGAGAACAGAAGCAATAGTTTGAAGTTTACGTTTGTCCTATGCGAACCATGTGAAGTTGGCATAACAGTGTCTGAGTGAGTAAGTGAGCCAATGAGTAAATGTGCAAATGAGTGAAAGAATGAGTAAATATTGCAAGTGAGTAAAAGTATTAGTGAATGAACAAGTGAGCGAACGAGTAAATGAAAAAAACGACTAAATATATGTGTGAGTGAAAAATTGAGTGCATCGGCGAGTAAATGACAGAATGAGTGAATCAGAGGGTAAATGACAGAATGAGTGAATAAAAAGTGAGCGAGCGAGTAAATGAGTAAATGTGCAAGCGAATGAAAGAATGCGTGAATCAGCGACTAAATGACAGAATGAGTGAATCAGAGGGTAAATGACAGAATGAGTGAATCAGCGAGGGAGTGAAAGAATGAGTGAATGAAAAGTGAGCGAGCGAGGAAATGAGTAAATGTGGAAGTGAATGAAAGAATGAGCAAATCAGCCACTAAATGACAGAATGAGTGAATCAGAGAGTAAATGACAGAATAAGTGAACCGGCGAGTGAATGAATGAATGAGTGAATGAAAAGTGAGCGAGCGAGTAAATGAGTAAATGTGCAAGTGAATGAAAGAATGAGGGAATCAGCGACTAAATGATAGAATGAGTGAATCAGAGGGTAAATGACAGAATGAGTGAACCAGCGAGTGGGTGAAAGAATGAGTGAATGAACTAGTGAGGAAGTGAGTACACGAGAAAATGAGTAAGTGTGCATGAAAGAATGAGCGAATCAGTGAGTGATAATGTGAATAAGTAAATTGTACGAGTGAGTGAAAAAAAGTAAATAAGTGAGTAAGTGAATGAGTGAGTCAATGAGCAAATGAGCAAACAAGTGAGTGACAATATGGATGAGTAAAGGAATGAGCGAGAGAATTCGTGAATGTGTGAATGCGTGAGCGAGTTAGATCACACAAGAGCTTGTCTCCCTCATATATTTGGTAATTTAACGCACCTGCCAACAATCATTAGCTCTCTTGTACTAGCACTGTGTCTTATTCTTTTCCAGATGTCCATAGTAAATAACGTGGATGCACTGTTAAAGATTGATGTAAGATCACTCATTAACGCAGCCATCATGACGGCCAGCATCATACCACGTAGCCCTGCAGAAAATTGTGTGAACAGAGAAATTAGAAACTGCTGCCGAAATTTTAGTTTTCTTCAGTCCATTAACTGTGCTGGGAAATGCTCCTGGGAAAAAGTAGCTTTGCATCAGCCGCATGTAAACGAGAAAGCTTTAAAAGACGAACAAAATGTTCGTAAAGAACTCTTAGATAATAAATCGCAAGATTAAAATGGTCTTTACATAGAACGCAATACCGTAAATCATAGAATTAGGGGGGGGGGGCTTATAAAATTATCTGAAATGTGCCACAAAAAAATCAATTTCAAAATTAATTTCTTTTCATAATACAAAAGAATAATCCAAATATAAAGGTTAGTTTATAATCTCAACGATCAATTTAGTATACTAATTCCTTCCTAATGACTATAAAATCCAGAGGAGTACCAGCACGTTTCAATATGAATTACAAAGTGAAATCTACGGTTTCGATACAAGGGCTTCATATTTATAAGGAAATGTGGTGACCTTAGATAGGAGGACAACTGATGTGCCATAAGGACGACCTGGAAGCGATCACACAGTATGGCTATAATGCAATTGGCATTTTTCAGTAAGCATGCCATGAAAAAAGAGAACAATTAGTTAGTCATATTCCAATTGAAATTTTCCAACTGATACACTATTTTCTCGATGATACAAATATAAACGTCATAATTGCTGTCGTTACTGGTGTAAGAAGACGATAAATTGGTTTAGTTGTTCCAGAAGTATATTGCATACATAGAGAACCAGCGAGAAGCATGCCGAGATATTGGTCAGGAACCTGCTAGACAAGTGAAATCTACTCGCTTCACATACCAAAGGCACTGTTAAAAGACCTTGTATAAACTTTACTTGGTTTCCTTTATGAGCATTTAAATCAATTTTACCAAATGCATAATTTTTTTGTGATAACTCGATAAATTCAAACCTTAAATGGCAAAAATCAACGTATTAGCTTATTTGAGGGGGAGGAGGGGGGTAATAACAATTTGTAGTTGTAATATATCGAGAGGGGCTTTTTCGACCCGAGGGTGTGTGCAATTCGAGGATTTAACGCTCTCACTCCGAGTTTTAAAGATAAAATAAACAATATACATAACGACACAGAAGGCGACAAATGCTACAACTTGTACTATCATGTGTTTAGTATATAATTGTCTCGTTTTATAGAAAGCAAACACACTATACTATTTTAAAATATAAATTGTGCAGAACTTACCAGTGGGCATGAGACCAAGCACAATCCGAGGATATGCGATGTTTGTGCACCCAGCTCGACTTTCACAAATCTCAAAACACTTGTCAGGATCAACACAGCCAACCTCATCTGCAATTTATCGACAATTTTCATTAATTCTCTTCAAATAGCATAAACGTTTGTAACTTTTCGTAAGACGCAACATAGAGCAATATTAGCATGCCTCCTAGGAGGAAATTTCTTCATCAGACTCTCATTAAAGGTTATACTATTCAAAATCTAGTCTCTCGTGCTTGCTCGTCTTGATTCTAAATGTATTCACAATAGTTCTGCAGCTAATGGCATGGTGTTTTACTCACAAATATTACGTGTCCGACGTTAACGTTCAAAATAATCCAACATTGAAAGTTCGATTCTAAATTAACAAAGGCAAACATATATAATGATTCTTCTAATTGGTATCATTATGTCTCCTCCTCTCGGTCAACCCCATGCACATTCGACTATAAGACAGACCTGGAACGAGCAGAGTAATTCTCGGAATGTAACATTAACGGTATCGTATATTTAGTTGGGGATGAAAGAGCATGATTTTTAAACCAAATAAAAGCTAGTGCTGTAAGTTAGTGAATAAGCAGTGCGCAGTTCATTGTTCTAAGTCGCGTGGTGTTATCCGACCATGTCAGGACTTCCAAAATACCTCTCTATTTCTATCTCCGACGAGAAGGTTTTTATCACCATTGTTTGTTTAGTGGTTGGCATATTGGTTGGTCAGTTTGCAAAATATCTCAAAAAGCTAAGAACGTATTGTTCTGAAAATTTTACGGTAAGTTGGTAGCCTACCTGGCTCTACCCGATTATTTCTGGGAAATGATCTGGACAAAATCCTAGATTTTGGATTCAGTTTGAATCTTTTAGTGACGATAGCTTCGTAAAACCACAACTAGGGAGGAAATCCTCATGGGGAAGCCTTGCTACAATGACGCCTATTAGCTCAGTTCATTTGAATATTACCTAAGTTGGATTCCCGCCTGACCGCATTGGTTTGCGCTCTCAAAGTGCTTCTAGTTAATTAAGTTGCGACCAGATGCTTGACTCGGTATCCAGTGTAACCAAGGTAAATGATACTTACTTGGATACAAAACTCTGCTTATCATACCAGGCATAACAAGGATGAACAGGGGCAATATTTTGATATAGCCCGCCAAAATTGCACCTCCTTGTGCGTGGGATAAGCTTTTGGCTGCAAGCGCTCTTTGGACTATAACCTAAAAGAAAGATACAGAAAAGTAATGTCGACACATGCACGTCAAAAACAAGCAGATTTTAATTACCAACATGCACAGCACTGCTCGCTACTTTAACCCCTACACAGGGTGCACACGTACTACTGCTGAGTACTTAGACTGCATCAGTGACCACATTAACTAAAAGAGCTGAGGTTTTGGAGGCTATTACTCGTGGTCGTGGTAAAGATTGGAACTACTTCGACAGTTGACCGGACGGGATATATGCTCAACACAGCATTATCTATAAAGGAAAATACTAATGCTGTAAATCAACCTGGCTTGTGCTGTATCCATGGACATTAAAATTCTAGTTCATCGTAGACAACGCCTGATTGGCGTGGTAACATGAAAAAGCTTCTGGCATTTATAATATCATTCAATTGAACTTGTATGGACGAAATAATCATATCAGTGGTTGCTTTTCATACCACATTGCTTGTTGTAACGTACTAAATACTGTTCAAAAGACGGATACTAAGACTGTAATGATCTAAGGCAAGAGTAATTTTCCACGTGCACTATTTAGAGTATGTTAGGTGAGGCTATCCGCAACATGGTTGCTTTCCAATGTATACAATCCTGCGGGATGCTTGAAATTTTTAGGTGGTAACTGGTAACAGACCCATTTGACGGGGCCACAAGTATCATTAAACTTGCCCAGGAAGTACCCTGGGTAGTCTCTCCGTCAGGTGTCTTGAACCTGTCATTGTTCATCTCCACTTCCAGGATCTCAAAATTGTACACAGTTGTTATATGGACACAGCACCAAACCCACCGTACTACGTTTAGACAAACATAGCGCCAATCTTAACAAGCAAAACCATTTGACATATAAGCCCTGGGCTTGTAGAAGCTTCCAAGCATTTCATGGTGGGCTTATATTCGGGGACGTGGGTTATATATAGGGATGCTTATATTCTGAGAGATTTTTACGTTAAAAGGTGTCTTGTGTATGCCAAAAAAAGTCTGTATTCGGTGTCAATCAGAGAGACTGATAACAAACAAAAAACTTCACAAAACAACAAAAGTAACTACAGAGGCTTTATTTGCTCTATCCGTCTTCATTCATAATCACTGCCTTCTGCACTACCAAATTCGGATCCAACATCACTTTCATCTTCCATGTCAGTGTCATAGTAAGCCCTGAGCATTGGGGGGGGGGATATTCTGAAGGATATCTGGGTTAATATACAGGGAGGCTTATATTCGGAATTTTACGATAGTTCAATAACTCCCCGAACTTCTGATTTACTAAGTGGTTGGAGTTTTTTACCAAATTGTTCTTATTAACAGAAACAAAGTAGAAATAAAAGACTAGATGAGCTGACGAAAAGAGAAGACACCTTAAAAATTTTCCCTCCACACCTCACTGAAAACAATCAGCCTTCTCATGACGAATGCAAACAGCCTGATGAGGTATAAATTGCTTGCTACGTGTGCATCACCTTTAGCATTACCCTAAATGATTGATGCTTACAACCAGGGGCGGCTGGGGCCAAAAATAAATAGGTATTCAAATTTTAGGAAAAGAATTACTCTCTCAAGGGGATTGCAAGGAATGCCCTGCCTATAAATTTTGGGTCATGGAACAGTGTAAAAGATCACAGAGCTGTTTTTGACTGATCACAAGGAAAATATTTCTATCCTGCAGTCATTACATTGTCATAAAAAATCGGAAACTTGGACGTAAGAAGTGAAAAGGTTTCTTTTCTTTCCAAGGCTATTTTGTAACTTTATTTATTTTTTATGCCGTTTAGTAGACTTCAATGTAGAAATTTTTTTCACTACTTGATTTGAAAAGAACCATTCATATTACATTAACAAGAAATGTTTTAATTGCCTTACGCATGCTAGAACGTTTACTCTCAGTGTCAAATACGTGCGAAAAAAAATTATGTTCCAATACCTAAAACTTACAGACATTTGAGCTCTAATTTTTACGCACTTATTAATCTTCATTTTAAATACTGTAATCGTGTTTCATTATAAACTTAACAATAATTAATCACAACATTGCAATAATGTATGCATTTAGGATACGGGTTAAAGTTAAACACCAGGAAAAAGAGGGTTTAGGAAATCAAAAGTTTTCAAGAAATGCATAAAAAGTACCTAACGTGACTATAATTGAAATTCCATACTTTTCTTAAAGTGTGGAAAGATCTATAACATCCTTGTGCCTGAAAGTTGCGGCACACAAGGGCTGGTAAAATGCTTCAAGTGAAAAGGAAGGGCCTTAAAAACCTCCAGGGTTGCTGTTGTTATCAGATATTATATTGCAATTAAACTCGTGGAGGCTTGCCACCTCCTGAAAGCCACCAAAGTGGAAAGGTATTAAAGATTCAAATTCAGATTCAGAAAAAACGTTCCTATCTGCATTTTAAAGCTCGTCACCACATTTTTGGCTTATTTA
This sequence comes from Chironex yamaguchii, assembly GCA_024741275.1. Lineage (NCBI taxonomy): Eukaryota > Metazoa > Cnidaria > Cubozoa > Chirodropida > Chirodropidae > Chironex > Chironex yamaguchii. Next base: position 1,000 of record JANTCA010030691.1, on the reverse strand, counting down.
CAAAGTTTTATGACGTGAATCAATTAGAGTTGTCATGATATTTATTCAAATTTTTACAGAGATGGATAATCATGGACCCCTTTGTAGCCAACAAGTAGTAGACACTAATGACTACACAACATGAGAAAAATTTACACATTGGGTTTAAGATATTAACCTACTTCATTTTTGGACAAGTTCTTTCATCTTTTTTTAAACACAGACACTGTTGGTGAGTGAGTTGATTTCTTAGTTGGGATCACAAAGAATAAAATTTTGAAACAGCCAAACGACACTCGCTTCCCAAAATCCGATCCATCATACAAAACTTTAGTAGAAAGCGAAAACACGGGAGCCTTGCCGTAGTATTCACAATGATAACTAAATGTGTTCTGTTCAGACACTCATTGTCATGAGGCCAAATGGGCAATGGTAGCTGACTCACAAAGGGTTCTGGAAACAAAGCGGTAGTATTCAGCATACCCTCTGAATAGCTTACGTGTTACACTGCTGTCAGAATCTCTAAATTTCAACAGCTATTCTTCAGTTCACTCGATAAAAATTCCTGAACGGATTATCATCCTCAAGAAAGCAACTATGGTAGGCGTGTCTTTCCAGAAATCATAAAAGGGTTCCTTAACGAAGAGCCATGTCTATTGTGCAAGAGTTTGTTACAGGAAAGAAATTTTGGAGGTAAAATAAATATTAGGATATGTTTGAAAAAAATAGGTATTCAGTGAACACCTTGAGTACCCCCTCAGCACCGCCCCTCCTTACAACTACAAGAAAATAAGCTTTACCTGGTCGGCACACCAGTACCATATCGACGCAGGTGTTTGACCAAATAAAAAGCCAGGCCAGGGAATATCCGAATTAACTGGGTCGCGTAGCATGATAAATGAGTCAGCTCTCGGGATACCACATGTTGTATTCCCAGCCAATACTTCATCAGCTACAGCATTCATGTACTTTGTTCTTAAACCTGAGTATCCCCCGATCTCGGAGAAACCTTAAGTCAAAA
>JANTCA010030680.1:0-21560 GCA_024741275.1 Chironex yamaguchii | reverse complement strand
ATAACTAATACACATATTTCATAGTATTTCGTCAGGGCAAGAAATTTCCCTACAAGTCCGACGTAAGCAACTGTAACATAATCACATTTGACATCACACTTGACGTCTTTAAATTTTACATTGGGTAATTTTGAATTTACGTGTTTTAGGACGTTTGTGTCAACCTGTTGTATCTTGCTTTACATCTTATATCATATGGCTTTATATCAATGTTCAATATATGCAAGGTTTGATGATAAATTTTGTATATAGCCTAGACTCTGGGTGTGCTATAAATGCACAGCACACCTCAGAGGCGGCACTGAGGGGTATTCAAGGTATTCACAAAATACATATTTTTTTCAAAGATGTTCTTATATTTTTTTAGCTACAAAATTTCTTTCATGTAAGGAACTCTTGCACAAGACATGAATCTTCATTAAAGAACCCTTTCACCATGTCAGAAATGACATGCCTATGGTACTTCCTTTCTTAAAGATGATAATTCGTTTAGGAATTTTTATTCACTGAACTGAATAGCTTTCAAGGGCAAGGATGTTACAGATCTTTTCACACTTTAAAATCAGCATGGAATTTCAATTATAGTCACATTGGGTACTTTTTATGCATTTCTTAAAAACTTTTGATTTCGTAAACCCTGTTTTTCCTGGTGTTTAATTTTAATCCATATCATGCATGCATTATTGCAATGTAAAGATTAATTCTCCTTTACAATTAACACAATTACAGTATTTAAAATTTTTTAAGTGTATTAGAAATTAATAATACAGATTAATAAGTGCGTAAAAATTAAAGATCAATTGTCTGTAACTTTTACGCATTGAAACGCAATTTTTACTCATGTGTTTGACACCGAAAGTAAACGTTCTAGCATGCATAAGGCAATGAAAACGTTTCCTGCTAGTGTAAAATGAATCATTCTTTCAAATCAAGTAGTGAAAAAATGTCTAAATTGAAGCCTGCTGAACGGCATAAAAATAGATAAAGTTACAAATCAGCCTTGGAAAAAATGTTTTTCACTTCTTACGTCCAAGATTCCGATTTATCGATGACAGTATAATAACTGAAAAATAGAAATATCTTCTTTGTGATCAGTTAAAACGAGCTCTTTGTGATGTTTAACAGTAATCCATAACCCAAAATGTATAGGCAGGGCATTCCTTGTACTCTCCTTGAGAGAGTAATTCTTTTCCTAAAGTTTGAATACCTATTTAAATTTGGTCCAGCCGCCCCTAGCACACCTTGGATATATCAAAGTTAAGATGATTAGGTTTATAAAGTCATGAGTTGTAAGCTTTGTTATGAGAGATACTTCTTCCAACCTGACAATACGAGAAGGATCTCTTGAAATGTACCTTAGAGAAAGCATAAGATCTTGGCATAATAAACTTTTATCATCTATACTGTCTACTGAGTCAACAAAACTAGGTTTTTGAAAAATTACATTTAGTTGTTTGCATCTGTCACAGCCAGGCTCAAGAAAGATTGGTGCACACTTTGTAATAAATTATAGACAATAGTAAACAATAGGGATTTATCCAAACAAACTTCCAGTAAAATCACAAATAAAAAGCTTGAGAAGGCAGGCTTCAAATATTTAGCTTTACAATAAACAAGGCCAGAAATGAAAGTGATTAATTTATTGAGCTTTTGCTGCTAGAGATGATAGGAACCCTATTGAAATTTTTGCTTTCATTTTATTTCCCAATGAGTTAAGTCAACCACAATTACAATGACTGCACTAATTCCTCAATTTCCTATTAGAAATGGCCTTCAATGTGATGTATCATTTTTATTGCATGTAGTATTATCCTGGCTTACATTTGATACTTCTGAAATGTTTGTTAGATAAAGATAAACGTGTATATCCCATTTCGCTTGCTTCCCACAATTGTTTCTAGGCAATATCTTTTATGTTACAATTGTCATAGAATTGTTGCATACTTAGCACTCAATACTTTTAAAGTATATATCTCTCTTAATTTTGTTCTACTCTTATGGTTTACAGGTTTGTGGGAAGGGGTTGTCAAGGACCAAGGACAACTTGAGGGTTTGTACCTTAACTTATTGTTTACTATTTGGTAACAAGTTGTTACATCAAGGCCTATTTAGTTGCAATCAAAGCACACCTGCGGCGAACTCATGGTCAAGTATTGCTCTTATGATACAATAGTTGCTTTAAGTTTGCTTTTATAACTTCTGCTTTTATAAAGTAAACATTTTTTATCGAAGATTTACTAAACGCTTAGGTTCCTAAGCAACACAGACCTAAAAGTTACATTTTTGTTCTCATGTAACATCTCATGTAACATCATGAAATAGGGGTGTCACACCCAAATCTGAAATTTAGCCACCCCACCCCAACAAAAAACCCCACCAGCCACCACTCTCCATTGATCCTGATGGGTTCTTCCAATCATGACATGACATATTCCATTCCATTAATGCAAATTGGTTCTCCTCATGATGGGATTATGGGCTGCACACGCATAACTATTTCCACTCAACCGAAAGCATTGTGGTAAAATTGTAGCATCACTAACAAGTTCACACTCAACCGATTTGGATAACTCCGTTTATTCCTTTTACAAAGGATTTAACCGTGACTTAAAAAGTAGTCAGCAATAGCACTATGATGTGAGATTTGTTGAAGTTAAGCAAGACATAAAGAGAAAGGCAAAATCTTATAAAGATAACAAATAGAAGCTACCATGGCCGTTGTTGAGAAGGTGGATCACTTCAACTATCTTGGTGATGTACTAAGCTTGTAGGGCTGTTGTAAGGCTATATTTGTAAGGAGGTATCTGTGTGGATGAATTATGGCTAACGTAATATCATCTGTGCTGAGTGTATGCATATTCACAGTGTAAATTCAGGGCAACAGCTACTATTGTTGCATCAGAATTGCTTAGTTCATGATTGCAAAATGTGGTATATTAATAAAGTAAATTAGCATATTATTAGGACCAGAAGAGAGATTAAAATTCCTGAAATAAGTGGTATGATACTCGCAGACAATGAGAACACAACATGATAATTGAGTCTGGAACAATTTATGATATGCTGATATGATTTTTGTTTAAGTCATGTCTAAGTTGGAACAGGTAAATAGATCTGTATACTGTACAATTGTATCTTATAAAAAGAACACTAAATGCGTATACAGTATTATTTTTTGCTATACAAGCAGTAAGATGGTAACCAGCAGTGTACTCTACTAGATGTTGTTCACTATAGTAATGATGTTGGGAGGGTTAATGTGACCTTTTTGCATTTAATTAGGATTTTGAGTGTACATCCTATCTCTTGGATGCTATTTTTTGAAATTTTGTGCTACTTTTTCTACAGGAATCTGAAACTTTAATCAAAGATGTGTGCATATGCTTAAGATGTGGCCACCAGGTAATGTTGATATTATGTAAGGTTTCTACAATGATTTAACTGGATATTCATACTTAAGCAGTTTAGCAGGCAGTGGTGACAAGGAACAACTGTAGTCTTAATCCATTAGGGTTCATTTTAAAGTAGTTGAAGCTTGGTTCAAGACACATAAACTGATAACCTTGTGCAATATAGGACATTTGTATCCAACTAATTTACATCTGATTGTTAATCTGATGAATATTATACAATATGTATACTCATTGTGTAGCTGGTATAGTGGGACTATTTTGTAGTCACCTTATTCAATTTCAACAAGACAATGTTATTTGACAATCTTATTGCAGCTACCATCTTATTTGACCCTATATTAACTTGACTCATAAGTAAAAAAGAAGACATTAAGGTACTCAGTTTGAGTTACTTGGGCCTGCTTGTGTTATCCAATTGCATTTCTCATTTAAGCTTTAATTGAAGTTATGCTATTTATGTTTTATTTTTGTGAGAAATTAAGCCTGTTGTAAGAGTTACCTTCACCAGAACATTTTTATTATGAAAAGCTCCATATGTTGAGTATCGACAAGGGAATGGCATTAGTAATATGTTTTCTATGTTGCTACAGAAATGTTGTATAAACATCTTGAGCATTAGAGCATCTTAACTGCATTCGTTAATAACCTTGTTTATCTTTTTAGGCTTGCAGTAGACAATGCAAGCAGCAGCATGCATATCAACATTATTTGACAACACCATCTCATTGTATAGCAGTAAATATATTAACATGGAGCATATGGTATGACTTATTTGTATTATTTTCCATAATGTATTAAACTAAATGTGTAGTTCACCATCAGGTCTTTTCTATGAGAGCGATGCTTCTAGCAGGCTTTGTCATCATTCCTGTCTTATCCCTAGATTTAATTTATATTTTTAGAGTTTATTAGCACTTTTCCTTCTGAGGTGCAGTTGAGTCATTACTAAAAAGAGAAATTTTTTTTGAATTTTAACAACAAATGCGAAATGAAAATGCTACACATTACCAGGTGGAATTATCGTAGTGACAAAGACATTTGCTGTGCTTTCCTTTGACACAATATCAAACAAAGGTCTATAGAGGCATATTGTATTAACAAGAACTATCAAATTTGTATTTTATCATCATCTTTCCTAAATGGTTTTATCACAGTTCTTTTCTTCATGAATTTGCTTGATTATAAGCCACCCTTGTTTATAAACCACCCTTGGTTTAGGCTGCACTGATTGATGTTCAGAAAAATGTAGGGCATCCTTGGTTATAAGCTTCATCCACAAAACCTTCATTAGATCCAACATTATAAACACATAGTAAATGGCTTGTTAAGAACTTGCTGTTTTAAAGTTTGACACCCTGCATAAAATAATGTAAGCCACTCTTGTTTATAACGTGCCTTTGATTTTAGCTACCTATCCAGTTCATGCCATGTGTCACATAAGGCCTCTATGTGCAACCTCCACCTATCTCTGTCATTTGCCATTGTCCTCACTTCATTTCATAAGCCCCTTCCTGCTCGTGTCCTTTTACTTGCACCGTCCTGTGCCATGTTGTCCCTGTGCTTCCCTACAGCTTTCATCCAGATATGCCATACTTCCTCTCCTTGCCAGTTGAGGCACCACGCCATGACCAATTCTGATTGGTTGCTGTGCATTTTATTGGTTTCCGTAATCAGCTGGTTTTAGAGGATTGAGGGACTCGCCCAATGCCTGACCTCTGTTTCCTTGAAGAAAGGTTGGTTGGTTTTCGGTCATGGTTTTTCTTCCCTTAGACTACTGTGGTTACCATGCTAACAAGCTCCATCTGGCCAGGTTTGCCTGTGTTGTCTTTCCCTTAAGGTAGGTTTTGTGGCTCCACCAGCCCAACTGGTCATGCCTGCAGTCTCCCTTGGCAGGAGACATGAGACATGTCTTATATACTGCCACACCCTCCCATGATAGAATTATGCCCATCCTGCTGGAACACCCACAATGGAAGTGCAACTATGGAACTAACTCTTGTCCCAGGGACACACTAAGGCCAGCCTGGAAGCAAGAGCGCACAAGCAGGGTGCCCTTGATGATAGGTTGCAACAAAATTTGCCAAAGTGAAGAAATGCAGTGTGTACTTGATTAAAGCCTAATTTAACATGTAGTACTTCAAAACAACTGGGTTTTTATACAACAGGTGTTATGAATGTGACAAAGAATTGATTCCATCATCTGAAAGTTCAGTATTAACAAATTGTATAAAGCATATTAAAGCCCATCTACCATCTGGTAAGTGGAATTGTGTTAAGCTCTATCCCTTTTACCTGTTTGAATTAATGTAAATTGGAGTAGATTTCTGAGTCTCTTTTGATGCTTTACATCATTAATCCGACATAGAAAGCCAATTTGCTGACAAAACTGAAAAAACTTTGTTGGTTCTTTTATGTTATTCTTAAGTGTATCAGTGATTTAAGTCTATTTGTAGTCGTACACAAGTAGATTTACTTTTTTAAATTAGAAAATGAGCATGAAATGAGAATATAAAGTGCCTGTCCACACAGCCTAATTTAATTTCTAAGCCAGTGTATGTTTTTATGATACTTATTAGTATTTTGTTTGGGATGATATGCAAACTTTGTGTATTGATGTCATTTTGTATCGACCTCTAATCTTACCATTTTCAAATTTCTCCACTATTTAGTAAGCATCTTATTGTACTCTTTATTAGATTTATGACATTATAAACTGTAAATCTTGCCCACTGCTATGTCTCCTCTTTCTCTTTGTGTATGTGTATATGATTTATATCATACACCAATTGATGTTACTCTGTTGGCTTCAATTCTGTACAAGTGCTGCCAGGTTATTCTGGTGGTTTTTTTTGTATTTTATATCATCCTTATCTAACAATTACATTATAGCTTTGGAAGACAATGGAACTGAACTATTGTCCCAAGGTCAAGGAGGAAAGATAACAGAAATCTCTCTGTCATCAACATCATTTCCAGCAAAGGTAATCAGTGTAATGGTGTGTATCTTGAGATTATTGGACTGTTGTGCAGGTGGGGGTGAGGTGGAGTGTTGCAATTCATTTAACCCTGCTGATTGAGTTAAAATTGACAAAATTCTTCTGCTTGTATGCCTTTGTTTATTCACTTAGTGACTTAATTATTGTTCTTTTTTTCATTAATTGATTTTTCATTTATTGTTCCTATCTTTGAAGTCGGGTGTATTTTAATGCACAGACTACTGAATACTTATCCTGCTATCGTGAGCAGTGTGATTGCGTTCCTGTCTATGAATTTGACTATTGCCTATGATTGACATAAACTATGTGAGTTGCCAGCCCTGCTCGCACTTGACATGTCTGGAAATATATTCAAATAGTGATTTCGGATTCAAGGTTTTTGACGCCAAAGTTAAATACTTTGACCATCCATGTTCAAGCATGGCTGACATTAAATAGGTGAATCGGGACACCAAGTATTTGGTTCCACCTTGGTGTGTTGTTCCCACTTTGATTGCTGTTGAGTATCACGACTTTGCCAGACAGAAACAATAGATACTGTAAGCCCAGCTTGCTCTCCTGTGAGCATGTAATTGTTTTGAGTCATTAAAATCTACAAGAGGCAGTAGAGTTCTAAATTTTTGTCAAACCCTTTGGGATTGGCATACAACAATGCCAAGTCATGTTTAATCATTACAAGTTTTGATCAAAGTGTCACTTGTGGCATTTGTTTTTAACTTACGTTATGTGCTTAAATATGTCTGGAAATTGCAAAAATTTCTGTTTTGATTTAGAGCAACTGTAATAGTTTTTTCTTGCAGTTGGGTAGATAAGTAGATGTGATTACAGACGCCAATTCGTTGTGCATCTTGGCTCTTGACATTATATTACCATTACTTGTAAATGGTTAGGTGTTCTGTCGTTTTGATCTTTTCGTAGTTATTTAAGTTTTGTCTAAAAGGCCAATGAGTTTTTTTACCATGAAGACAAATAAAGAGATGTAACTTCTGACAATTAGCTCTCAGTCTGGTTCTTTCACACTTCTTATTCAGAATTCGTTATGGTATATTTATTATTTTTATGGTTGCTGGAACTTTTTTATAGGGATTGAAAAATCTGGGGAATACCTGTTTCTTTAACTCAGTTATTCAGGTAATATGTCTAAAGCATTGTTTAATTGTGCAATTATTTTTCATGTTTCATGTCCTTTTGGTTTCTTTTATTGAGTCCACAGCGGTCATTTGTTCCGCCCTTATGTGTAATAAAAATCCCTCTATATGATGACATATATGTCCAGGGGTATCAGTGTACATACGTATGATGCTTAAGCTGTCTGTTGACAGTTTAAAATTTCTTGCAGAAGTCCCTATCTGATAAGCTGACTTCCATTTTTCTACCAGAAATTATATCCATGTTAGAGTGTGACTGGGATCTAACAATTGTAGAGATCAAAGAGATAAAAAGTGGAATTATTAATGAAACTATGTCTAGTTGTTATGCATTCCCTTTACGCATCATCTTCTGAGCTATGATCTATTTAGTTATAATTTCGATGTGGTAGATTGCTAAGTCTTTTACACGTGTTTACGTTGTGCTGTATTCGTGAATGCCATCCTTCAGTTGTAGGGTAGTGTTCATAGACAGGCACGATAGTTAGAGGGACCTTGAGAGAACATCCTTGGTCATTGTCAGTATACGTTTAATAAAACATCTTGTGATCGTTGGCATATCGTTTAAGCAATTACATTAAGTTGCTGACGGTAAATGCAGTACAAGTAACATTTTGTAATATTCGGACAGGGAGTGAGCTAAATCGTTTTCTTTATCAATATATCATAAATTCTCGCATTCTCTTTCTATCTTATTTTCAACATATTTCTTCTTCCATCTTCTTATCATGGTTGTTTAGGGAACTGGGAACAAATAAGTACGTAATAGAAGGAGCAGGTCTGAGTGATTTTGGTAGAGTTCGATTACGCGGTATGTCCGATAATGCAAACCAGTGCGTTAAGACTAAGAAAGCTAAAGGAACAGAATCTAAGATAAAATCACGCGGTTGGACGACAGCTGGAATTGTAGACCAGAAATGCATCAGTTTCAGAAATACTTAACTACGAGTGTTGTTTGTGTATTGCTTCTAATTACCTCGAGTTGTTTTCAAGTTGAGCCCCTGCATGTATTCAAATGTGGAGCTTTACGGAACAGATAGGGATATATATTGAACAAGGCAATAACAAAGGTAGCGTATAGTAACAAAATTTTTCATTTGTTTTAGGATAACACCCAGCACAGGAGAAATGTACATTGCTAACTGCTAGGATGACTTGATTTTTGTTATCGAGCTATTACAAAATGCCGCGATTTAGCAAGAAATTCAGATAGAAATATTTTCATTTCCTTTTAGAATTTAGCACAAACTAGAGTCCTTAAGGATGCGTTAAAAGATTGTGTTCAGGAAAACAGAGTTTTCAAGCTACAGAGTAGTGATGATGATAAGGTAAAATTTCTGGTTTTTTAGTATTTAAAGTAAGAATAATTGCAAGTTTGACCTAAAAGATTATGTTGTCTTGTTATCGTGCTTTGTCTGTAGAAGGGGTTACATTACTGCATTCTGACAGCCCGATCCACCACTGCAATTGTTAAATTTGTCATTTTTTTCTTGTCGTAAAAGGACTCAATTTGTGGTCTGATCACCACTGGCCCTGGGATGATAACGCAGGCCTTGAAAGATTTGCTCACAGAGTTTGCACGTGGAGGTCAGAAGATTTTGTCACCAGGCCGTCTTTTTGGAGAGATAAGCAAAAGGTAAGTGTAGGCGTGTTACTATGGAAAGTAAACTTGGATGTGTATTTTGAGAAGTTAACTAAATTTATAGTGATCAACCACTTGAACCTCAGACCGAGGTTTCGCGACTGAAACCAGGATGTATGAATGGGGTTATCGGGGTTGAATTAACATTTATCATTTCTGTTAAGCCGTTGATTTTAGATGATGTTCGGTTTGTGGTCTTTAGACCCTGGACCAGAGCACAGAGAGTCGATCACTACAACTGTGCTTCTGTTCCCATTGTAAGACCACGGCTGTTTTTATTAGTTTGACTTAACTTGACGTGAAACTTTGGATGACGTTTGGCTTCTTCTTGAATTCCTGCTGCGTTTTAAAGGGAAGTTATTGTATTGGGATGTGGATCCCCGATTGTTGGATTTTGGATTTTGGATTTGTGAGGGTCGTCTTAGCTGCCAACAGTTGGCAATATCTTATCCTCTTGATTCCAGAAATCGCATGTTTTTGATAATTGGGGTTACTCGTACACCGATGTGTCAGTGTGCCAATATAGAAACTGCAGTCTTAACAAATGCAGGTGACATATTTAAAAATGATGGTATCGTACTTCTTTAGCTGGAGTACCTATATTAGCGTAAGTTCGTACACCTTGACGTCCACCTAAGTTGTTTAAGGGTAATTGCATTACGTGAAAATATTGGTTGTTCGTGTACGAGAGGGGATGCACGGTTAAAATGTACGCTAAATCCTTTTTTGCTGAAATCAGAATGCAAGAAATCCAAGGGTCTTACGCATAACTTATTCTGAAAGTCACTGGGGCAACGAAAGCCACTTAAATCCAGAGTGCTTACATCCTTAACAACATCCGTATAACCTTATTGGTCCTGTTTTGCTGATAATTTATCTTGTTATTAATATGAGGGGATGCTATGAAGGAATTTTTTAGCTATCGCGGCTTTTATTTTTTATGTTTTGTGTTTATCACTATCTATGCGCATGATAATAAGCTTCATTTTTTAGGGCTCCACAATTCCGTGGCTATCAACAACATGATAGTCAAGAACTTTTACGTTACTTGCTCGATGGAATGAAGACTGAGGAGCTCAAAGTAAGATGGGAATTGCCATGCTATTCTTTTTGAGCATTTTAGTTCCATGTTTTATTTCTCCATTTTTATTCAATATCAGTGACATCCTGCTGACTTAACCTTCTCATAGATCAAGCAAAAATATTAATTCGTTAAACGTGATTTCTAGTCGGATTGGCAGACCACGTAGACCCATTAAGGCCATAATTTGGTATCAGTGTCGACTAGTTGTGATTAATTCGAGAATGAATCCGAATTTGTCATTTAGATTATTTTCTTTTGCCTTAAACGGTGAGCAAAGAAACTTCATTATTCTCGATAGTTGCTGGTTTTGCCTTCAGGGTTCCTGAGAAGACAGAAAGTTGAGTTAATTGGGTAACCCTGTCTTAGAGAGCAACCTTTAGAGACTGTTTCCTTGTAATCAGTTGATTGTAGTTGTACAGAGAAAATCTTGGAGACTACTCATTAAGGAATACTGATTAAGGAATAGTTTTAAGTGATGAGTTAGAGTGGGAATATCTGGACGCCTCTTAATCTGATTTCCCGCTTTATTGTTTTTGTTTCGTCAGAGAATTGAGCATTCGGTTAAAAATGAGACGAAAGGAAAGGATGTGGCTGGTAAGACGAAGGCTCAGCAACTGCAAGGTAAGTAAATCTATTGCTTTGCAATTCGGTAGCAACCGATACCTATCAAGCACTAGGTTGTGCGTCCCATCGTTGCCACTCTTACTGGTGCTGGTTGCATTTAGTCAAGCAAATAGCCATGTTACCACCATTGGTGTTGCTCGATAGCAAAAGGCCATCCTTGTTATTAAGGTCAATTTAACAGCATGTCCAAAAGTACAAACATGGACGCCTAAGAAAATGAAGTATGAGCATGCATTTTTGTGAGTAGGACACCATCAGCAGTCACACTAAAACCTCAGTCTAATCAGTATGCGTATTTAATGCGTGTACACATTAAGTTATTGCTTTGCCACCCTGTTGAGCAGAAAACTACCCATAGGCGAGTTTTCTGCTCATCGTGTTTTTTTTGTTTTGTCATTGCTCATTCTCTACTACAGTTATTCACTAGCAGTTTTTAATGGATGTAAGGATAACAGAATGCTTTTTAGTGCTAATTTGACAGCTTTTATTTTTAGCTCAGGGTAGGGTGTTGTTAACCCGTTGGCTTTTAATATCTTTTTAATTGTTGTTAGGATACATGAAAAATGCAAGGACGTTTGTTGATGAAATTTTTGGTGGTGTTTTGGTCTCCACTGTGGTTTGTCATAGCTGTAAAAAGGTAATGTATAGAATTACCGAAGTTGCCCTATATTGCCGATAACTGTATGAGTATGGAGCGTCCTTGTTTCTATAGGTATTACGGCATTAGGAAATAATAATAATAGGTTTATTTACAAAGGTTACCATTTGCTAAACAATAACATTTTAGGTGATCCCTAGGCCCTGCAGCAATTTCCAAAATCCAAAACATTTGTGTTGTTTGCATTTCACGAAAATCTTGTTGAATTATTTCGTTTTCGTCGAATCAAAAGTATTAGATGAGTATAACAGAATCATTGTTATGGGTCCTAAAATTTTTATGTCAGAGCTTGCCATCTCTTGTCTTAATTGTTGTAATGACCTTTTACCTAAATTATTAAAGTATAATCCTTTGCTAGTGGTAGTTAATTAGTTAGATAGCTTCCTTTGTGTAGTGATCCCCCTTATCTTTCCGTTTGCCATCGATTCACAACGTGATACTTGTGACATACCTCTTCTGCTTCTTACAATCGTAACCTTGGATAACGACAGTCATGTATTGTTTACCCCACGGGGTTTTCCAATTGAATGGAGCAAATTTTGATCTATAAGTAATGACGTAATAAATACTACGCCAAATAAGCCTTACTGAGTTCTTCATTTTGTACCCTTTGCCAATCCCTTAGCATCGATACCTTGTTGTATCATATATTGAGGTAGGAACCCTTGTAATTTTTTACCTCTTTTGAAAATGGTATTTTGACCGGATACTCGTAAACCCAATCTTTCTTTATCCAAGCGAAATTAGCCGAACTCGCTTTCTCTGATTTTTCTTCTAGATATCTCAGGTCTATGACGGGTTTTTAGATCTATCTCTACCAGTGTCAGAAAGCGAGGTAGGTGTACTAAGGATTGTTTTGAAATTTAGAATGCCAGCTTATCAATGTCACCTCCTATTTCCTCTTAGAATGAGTAGGCTACCATTGTCGTACCCTATATTTGGTAAAGAAATTACAGGACCTTGAGACTTCGAGACAATGCCGACAAATCCCGTACCGACCAACGCTCAGGATGCGTCAGCGTATGACAAAGTCCTGTACCTTTATGAAAAAAAGAAATGGATTTGCCTACAATCTTCTTCCAAGTGGCATGCATGGGCCCAATTGTTTTCTTAATGCGTCATGTATAAATTAAACTGTTTGTTGCGGTTCGAGACTGACTGGACATGGGAACTTCGTAGTTTTTATACTTAAGCTTTACAATAGACCGTAAATGTGATTTTTACCTGTGATTATTTGTCATTTGACATTGTATAGTGTAATATTTGATCCATCCATGATGTTGCAGCTGCTGACTGACATAGGTGAATCAGATTTTCGTCCCAGTTGTGAAAACAATTCCCATTAATAGAGGCTTTTAATACAAGCTTTGTGGACCTATCTAGATTATATAAGGGCCCAGGCACACTAGCGATGTAGCATGACTAAACGGTGACAAACTTAATTTCTATTGCCTTCCAACAATAGATGTTAGGCTGCTTGTAAGCAGTCTATGCCCAGCAAAATTCGACCTGGCACGAATTGTCACGTTTCAGCTAATCCCTCAAAGGTTTTGTCGTCTTTCTTTGGAGCGGTACGAACCCGTGACAACGGAAACCTTTCTTATCTATCACTTGTCGTTATCAAAGTTGGAAAACTTGTCGCAATTGTCAGGTTTGACGAAGATCATCCTTTTACATTTTGATGCAAGTGACCTCGAGCCCTAACAGAGCTGCCACTTAACGGAGTAAAGAGATAACGCCGTCAAAATTCTAGCAACTGCCCACATGAGTATCAACCTAAGGTCTGTCAACTGCGATGTGCAATTTCTGTTAATCCAAACACCCCCCAGCTCAAACATATTTGGTCATTCGACTACTGTTGGCGACTATTTTTAACGGTTGACTTTCCGTTGGAAAACATTGGTGCAATTTTTGTGATTCTAAGGACCCGTGATAATAGTGAAGTGAATGCGTCAATAAGACGCTTGAAAACTTGCGTTTCCAATGTCCTGTCGCCTTGTTTGTGTACGTACACTCATCTAACATAGGAATTATGTCGTATATGAACAAGGGAATATATAGGTTTGTGATATATAGTGGGGGCACATTTTGTATACTGAAAGCTACGAGGTAAGATCCCTTTCGTTCGGATCTAGAAACAGCGATCTTCCAAGGAAAAGAAAAAAATCTGGAATGAAAAGGAAAACACGAGATCTCAGGCAGATCTGGATAAAGGAGAAGAACAAAAAGTCGATCCTGAAAATAAGGATAAAAAGCTTAGTAAACACCAGAAGAAGGTGCAGGCCAGGCTTGAAAGAAAAGTACGTGTGTTATTCCCCTAAGCTTTCGGTAATGAACTTCTTTCATTGTGTTTGTGGTATGTCTTCACTCCTGTTGCTACTGCTTACGTAGTTTTTTGGTGAGGTCAGTTAGTATTTTGCATTTCAGAGTTACATTATTGCAAAATGATTCCTTCTTTACCTTATTCAAAAGAATAGCAATATTTAATGTTAACATGTTTCACAAAATTTGATTGTTTCAAGTAAACATTATAAGGTCTTAGAAATACGTTCTGACGTTCCTGACGTAAATATCCATTTTATGGTATGGATCTTGGTAGTAAAGACTGGCCGTCGTCTCAAAAAGGGATCATAACAGAATGAGTACAAGATTACCTCGAACAATAAGTGTCAAAGGAAACAGTTTTCGAAATTGTTTACTCGAAACAGTGCAAGCCAGGTTATTTATGATGCGTGGTGAGATTACTTTAGAAAGGACAGGGTAATTTATGTTGCTTTCCGTCGCACTGCCACTTGTGAATTAGAAGGCGATTTTTATCCTACTTGCAGTCATTCTGTTTCCAGTGTTACCCTATAGGATGTAATGCATTTATCTTATAAGTTATTTGTTTGGTTTGTACTTGTTTTTATACTTAAGATGCGTACAAAGGTAATGATGACAAGAAACACGACGGGGTTTTTTGCCTCTCTCATGGTCACTTCTTAAAAAAACTCACTTAGTCACTTTACAAGACGACATGAATACAAATTTAATTATAAGGTGATCAACAAGAGCAAGGGTTAGTAACTTTAGCAAAATATCCAATAATGGCTGTGTCAAGGAAAAACCATTTATGAGCTGTGATTAATAAAATAGCACACTCCGAACAACCGTGGTCATGGCACCTGCGTTTAATCATTTTATCACCTGGGAACACTCCTAATTAACTGGACGTGTGTTAATACCAGTTTAGAGTATGCGCTAGAACTCTTCCTAGAAAAGAATACAAATAGTTAAAACAGTATAGTCAGGAATGCAATGATGTGATGCTGTTAGACGTACTTATGAATATATAGTATTTGAAAGAGGGAGGATTTTTGCATCCTGCTAGCTCCAAAAAGATTGTCACTTGTAGAGTCGCAGTGACCGGAGTAATGGACTCAGCCCTCAGCAAGTTAAGTTTTCAGTACCTTACTCGGTATCAAACTAATGCAATTCTCAACTACTAAACCTTGGTGACTCAGGAAATTCGTGAAAAGTCCACAAAAAGAAATATTGAAAGTAACAACAATCACGTTTTCCTAAACGAATTTTTGTAAGGGAGGACTAATTATGCTTTCCTGTACATAGAGGCTTTCCTAATAGCAGTTATTCGCCCTAAACTATTCAATGTTTGATTTTTATCAGGCTAAAAGGGCAGCAGGAAAGATTTCTTCTGTCAAAGAGAAAGAGGAGCAAGCAGAAGTTGAGCCTGAGGAGGTCAAGGGTATGAGGAAATTATTTGCGCGTCAGAGGGTAACTTCTAGATAATTTAAAATCAATCTATGGTAATGAATTAGAAGATGCCTCAAATCTAGGCAATTGGAGCGACTTTAAGTTGAGGCTGATTTGGTATTTTTGTTTAAACAGTAGCTCTTTTAGAAAACTTATGTAACAAGCTAATTAACTTGTACTGGTAAAAGTACGGCGCAGTTGTCAACGCAGTTGTTTTTTCTTGATATAAAATATTTTGATAAGTTATAATTCCAAAATTAGAAAATATACTTCTGCACCATCAGTCAATTCATTCTGCAAGTTAGATTGTTTGTTCTTGCTGATGACAATGGTTTTTTTATAACACAGATGAAGTGGAGGTGAAAAAGGATGACTCAGATGTCTTGAAGACTCAACTTACTGAGAAAACCAGCTCGAAAGAAAGTAGTCAACTCATCGCTAAGGAATGCATGCCAGCCAATTATGATTATAGTGAACATTCCGTACGCGAGTCCGAAGATACTCATCAGAACTGTCCTACTTATCCCATGTCACATTCGGACCCCAATGCAGACAGTGGTACTAACATTGAACCATGCAAACCCGAATCTCCCATATTTTTGAACGCGTTTGCTCCAAGTAGGAGAAAATCAAATCAGTCTGATGTCAGTGCAGATTTAAGCGATGACGATAGAATGGAAGAAGAAGAACATATGAGATTATCAGCATTGGCCATGGAATTTTTTAATAGTATGGTGGAACAGTGTGGCAGTAATACCACAGTTCTCGAACATGAGGAGGAGATGGAGAAGATTCAGGAAAGCGGAGGACAAAATGGTTTGCTATGTACAGACCAGCTGTCAAATTGTGATGTTTCTGAACTGGATCACACCCTAAGCGAATTGGACAGTACAAACATATTGGGTAAGGTTGATTGTGAAGCCGATAGCATAGACTTGAATGCGTTATCATTCGACGGAAATCAAAATGACCAGATTGTTGGGAAACCGAAGGATTTGGATAGCGTGCCAGAGGACTCAGATAGACATTGCCGTAAATGTACCGAGAATATATCGTCAGTGGAAGATACCGTTTGTCGTGTGTCTCCTGAAGGAGGTGCATCTGGTCGTACAGTGATATCGAGCGCCATTAACGACATAGGTAATGATGCTGATGTTATTGATTCGCATTCGTGTCTGTTTGTCGGGAAAGAAAATATACATGTAACTGATGTTAAAGCGAAAACTGAATTGAACGTGAAAGATACAATATCAGTCATGGAGAGGGCTCATTTTGACACTTGTGAAGAGGATGTAGGCTTCGTTGTGGGCAAAAAGTCAAATTATAGTGGCATAGTAACAGAGGTGACACAGAAATACGGACGAGACAGCTCTAAGTCATCAGAATGTGAATTAAATACATCTATCACGAGCCCATCGTCGCAGATGTGTTCTCAGGAGGCTGAAAAGGGCAGCAATGAAACGGATGAACGTTTTTTAGGTCAACTAGAAACGATATTCAATAGGGTCATTTCTGAAGACTCGTCGAGAGACGATGGACATTGTGACTCGAATTCTAGTGTATCTAGTTCAAGAAATCAATTAACTGAAGATGTTTTGAAGGATGAGTGCGATTCTGGGTTTAGCAGCGTCGGAGAGATATGTCCTGACTCGGGAACGACTGCTGAGGTAAATTTTCTACTCTAATGCTAATGGTCTACTATTTTGTTTACAGTATGGTCTTGGCTTTTGCGTTTTATCTTTTTATGTTTGATTATGTTTGTACCTTGTACTGACGTATAAAAGGCGTAAAATGTACAAAATATGTATGAAAATAAGGCGGATTTTAGCAGCATATATTAATAAAACGTTCTCCTTAGAAGTCATGCATTTGAATCCTAATTTGTATTTGGCTTTTTTATTCGTTTCTCGAAATTTATATTGTTAAGAGCCTGGACGCTAATTAAATGATAATTAGTATTTTTAAAACAGTCTCTGTAAGGACTTGTTAGGTAAGCTACACTCTGACGTCATAAATTATCAAACATTATTGATTTTTTCTTTTCTCTGCCGGTTGGTATGTCTCTAAGCTGTTCATTACCCTTGTTATCACTACATTCTACAGATGTTTTATTGAACGTAGAGGTAGTAATTATGGAGTACAAATACTTTTCTGTAAAAACGACCGACTAGGAAGTAACCTGCAGTAATGGTTTACTGTAAGAACCTTTTTGAGTACTTTTGTCTAAATGAAGGCATATCGTTTGAAGAATAAAACTCTGTAAATCTTGTTAACCACCTGCGGTGCAGTTACCTTCAGGTAATCAAGATTACAAAAACGATCGTATACCGTGGATATGCTTGTGGAATGATATAAAGAAAGCCAAAATCAGGACCCTGACTAGTAGTGAAAAAATAAAGGTTGGCGGAAGGTCTTGTGGAGTATTCGTTGACGAGTGGATTTGAGAATGATGCAAGATAGCATACTCGAAGTCAGCTAGGGTGTGGATGTGGCCTTTACTATCCAATCACGGTAAAATATTCTTTCTACCTGAGAGATGGTTCAGTCTGATTCAGCAGCTGCACTTGTTTCGCGACTTAGAAATAGTTGGATTGTCGATCCAGGTTATTCCATGCCGATCACCATGGTGCTGCCTTGTAGTGAATCCTCTTTGCCGTGGCTAAACTTTTAGCATACAAAGTACAAGATAAACGTAAAGCTTCTAGCTATCTAGCAGTTGGAAACTCATGAGACGTATGCTGGGTAGATCACTGTCTTCGTTTTGATAGTCATTACTTAATGTAACTCATCTTCGTCTCGTTTGATTTTAAGGAAATTTTTGGCGAAATTGAAGACTTGAGCGAGCTTGAAGTCCCAGAAAGCTCAGTGCTGTCCTGTCTCAGACAATTTTGTGACGTTGACATCCTAGATGGTCGAAACAAATTTGGTTGCGAAAATTGTTACAAATTAGAAGGTAAAACTTTTGTTTTCCCGTTTTAAATTTAGGCTTATCACGCTTTTGAATATTATCCACTGACGAGAAATTTAAAGTTCAAAACCTTGCTTCCCCTTTAATTTTGGAACATTGTTTATGAATTTCATGTCTATACTTTTATCTCCAATTTATAACCAAACCATTGTATCTCACACTCCGACTATTCCTTTCAATGTTGCATGCGATTACTTCGTTTCTATTTATGCAAAATTTTTGTTAGGCCTTCTTCACGCTTTCAGACTGCAGTTTGCTTCGTCTGATGCAAAACAGTGTATGGTTGTTCAAGTATTGTGAGAAAGAAAAGGTATGGAGAGGTATCTTTCTTTAGCATGCCTGATATGTATGTGTCCTACTAAATTGATGATGTTTTAAATTGTATTTGCCCATTATTTTCTAGAGTTAGCCAAAGGAGACGGGAAAAGTTCGAAGTTTATTCTACGGGAAGCTACGAAGCAGCTCATGATATTTAGACCTCCTAAAATACTTACGCTGCATCTCAAGCGGTTTGCACAAACGGCTAGGCAACTCAGGAAAGTTAACCGCCCAATACAGTTTCCTTTGGAACTTGACGTTACCCCCTTTTGTCATAAAACGGCTAAGGTAAGAAGTAGTGAATGTTATCTGTCGATTGTGCTGGTATACTGATTGTGTTGGTACATTGATTCATTAACACAGACTGTTTGATTGGAGTAAGGTAAACTGTTTTATTGAAGTGAATTTGTTTCAGCGAAGTTAAGGAATTCAGTTCGTATCTCACATTAAACCGAGGCTGGAACAGAAATTGCCTCGGTTTAATTTTTGTCACCAAATAAAGTTACAAAAGTTTGCGTCGATGCATGGGCACAAGAGTTGGATTCGGATTTGGTTTAAGCAATGGAGCCATTGCTACCGAAGACATCCGCAAATGATATGTAGACAACTTAGCTGATGCCATGGTGACATTCCTTAGGAATGAGCTATGCATTGTTTCGTAGTGAGGTAAAATGTATCGGGTTAAGCGGAAACTCAATTGACTTGAGTGTACGCGATACCCCTTTCATATTTGTAAAAATGCTGCTATTTTAAAGAAGAGAACGACGCTTACGCTATATATAAGGTCAGATGACATCGTAGTGAAAGGAGATAAACCTTATATATTAATATCGTACGAGGAATACTTTGGCAAACAAAAGTACGGTGTCTGTAGGTGTTTATTGTCATTTGTCGTTGCCTTCATGTATAATATAGTGTTTAGATGTGAACATCAACGTCGATAGCGATAGCTTGCATGTCAGGTTCTTACTCTGAAGTCATATCTTTAGTGTTCGTTTTTCGTGGCAGATATCAAAGGGACAAGTGCTTTATAAGCTGTATGGTCTGGTTGAACACAGCGGGAGTTTACACGGAGGACATTATGTGGCATACGTTCGAGGAGAGATTGATGGCAAATGGTACTACATTAGTGACGCGCGCGTTAGCACTGTATCGGAGGAAATTGTGCTTAGAAAACAGGCATATTTACTCTTTTATGAGCAAGTGTCGGATTGTAATGTTTGACTTGTAATTACTTAATGTAACAGAATTGAAAATGTCACGATGACAGTTGTGTTTTTGTTCACGGGTACAGAGATCTCACAGAGAATTTTACTAGCACACGTCCATTTTGTGATGTTGCAAATGCTTTACTATTTTGACTTTTCATTGCTATAGCCTGTCAAAGAAAGTTTTTCCTTGCTACTAACAAGAATATTACCATGCAACTGTAATTTGCGAGGCAAGAATTTGAACTAATTTGCCGATAGCCTGAAAGAACTAAGTGTGTTCCGAGAGGTTTGTTGAAGTCCTTTCCTCGCAAGTCTTCGCAAACGTTACCATGTAATATCAGCGCCTTTCACTACTCGTCCTTAAAATGATTTTGATTGCTTTGCCCGTTACTCTCAATCTAGCTGTTTTTTCTTACATTGTCGTGCTGTGCTAAGGTTGAATAGGTGGTTGCTAGGTACAGTGTAACTATACTGAAGATGAAGCATCTTTTTACTGTTGTATCGTGTATAATTTGGTACCGAAGGCTGACGACTCTTTGCTACAAGTATTCTATTCATAGCCAATATAATGAAATGCCATAAGTGATCTGATGGGTGGAGTATATTATTGTCATGTTATCTAAGATGTCGGCAGGCAAATGGATTGTAGCTTTTTCCGACCGTAATGTGTTTCTTTAAGTGCATGACATCCCGCCTATAGGAAGAGGTTTCAACAACGTGTGTTTGCATTTGTTATGTTGAGTTGCGTCGTATAGAAATGCTATGAAATAATGATTTTGCCATTAAGAAGTTAACACTACAGAAAATATGATCGGTGCAAGAGTGTTAGTAATGTACAGTGTGTGCTTCATTACCAGTCGCTGTTGGAATGAGCTTTAATTCGTTGAATGTCTCATTTCGGGAACAAGACAAGTTGTGTGTATCTTTTATGTGACGTTAAAGATGTGAAAGCTCATTGATATAACCAATATGAAGGAGCCCCGAAGTTCTTAAACACGTCGACAAATTGAAGTCGGCCACATGCATGGCAAACAGGATAAACAGAATTATTTAAACAGAACGTGAAGTGGATTACGTTCCTCTTCCAAAGCACTTATTTGCCATGTATATGATGGATTTTAATCTGTCGACATTTTGATATAAGTGTGGGATAGATCCAGTCCCCTTTAGTGATGTATGTATTATATATCTGTTCAGGGACATTTTCTATTTGTATTAACCTGGTCTCCGCACGTGCTTGCCGTTCGTTTCTGAAATTAATCGTAGAATGGCAGTGCATTTCCATTTAAATTATATTTGTAAAGGAAATGGCTGTAGATTTTATGCTAGATCAAGGAAAAATTTGATTTTGAAACCAGTCTACGTTTTCTTTGAGAAATTGGACACTTCCGCAGTCTGCGATGCATTGATTATTTACAATGGCGTGTAGAAGCCATTACCAGCTTGGATTGATTTTCTTGACATCTAGTCAGTCAAGGGGTAACGTCACCAAAAGTGTACGCTGTTGACCGATCAATTCAACCATGCATGGTTATTTCACAGTTTACTAGCGACTCAAGCCAGTGTTGTCAGGCTTAGGGGTTTCCACCTAATTTAGCGAGTTTCTTAAGCTTGTATGTTGTAGGAAAAACCTACGGTATAAATCACGAAAACTGGGTAGTTCCTAGAAGTTGTAGGCATTTTAAATTGTCCAGAAACACGCCCCGTACAGAGATGCGTTAATGTCTGTGTTTTACGTGGGGGGG
>JANTCA010030669.1:0-21561 GCA_024741275.1 Chironex yamaguchii | reverse complement strand
TTATCTTTACAAATCTTCAACAATCACTAGATCTCTAGGTAAGGTGTGATTAGAAATTCTAGTCGCCAAATTGGCGATTAATTTTCAGGATTTGGTTGCCAAAGTGAAGAATTTAGTTGCATTGGCGCCTGTATTAGGCGCAATTTTACGCCCTGAAGAGTATTTGACAAATGTTAAGAAAGTCATGAAAAAAATTGAGTACCTCTGCAAAACTCAAACTACAGTAACTACAAGCGAAATCACAATTGGTCAAACTCCCTTCACAAATTCGAAGGTAAAACCAAAAAATGAGATCAGGTAACTCTTTTGAGCATTGACGAGTCCGATTTTCCTCTGAAGAGTACAAGGCAGCGGACTTTCAAGCATTCCTTTGGGAGGGTGAATCAAAACTTGGTATTTTTCTTTCCCAATGCTCATGATATCGACTCTTAAAGCACACAAACTAGTCCCGACAATGCACAGCTGGCCAAAGTTAAACTCCCAAAGTTACACCTTCGTAAATTTGGCGGGACCCTACTCGATTGACAGACTTTTCAGTATTGTTTCAAGTCAATGGTTCACGAGTCTATTATGGGAAAAACTGACAAGTTTAAGCACCTCTGTAGTCTTCTCAATGGAGAAGCAGCCCAGTTGGTGGAGGGCTTCTGCTTAACTGAAGCCAGTTATGAAACAGTTATTGATTCTTTAAGGCAGCACCTCGGAGAGCCTGAATTTCCTTTTTGAAAATTTGTGCAACCTTCTTTGTGGAAATATCTGACGTAGGGACAGCACCTACATATCGGGAAGCATGGTCTAGCATGGTGACAATAATACGAAACGATTTGGAGGCTGGCAATTTCCCCACTATGTCAATCGTGACAAATTATCGCGGTTGCACAGATGAAATTGTGCATTGTTCCAAGGTGAACGGATGAATGATAGTTTGGGGACAAATAGAGGTGCTAGGGTACGTATGCAAGTGGTCGCCTTCAGGAAAACTTGTGTTGATCGTTGGTTGCTTTTGTGGACATATGGATTGGCATAGGGGTTGAGATGCTCGCTGGAGCGTTGCAGAGCCCAAAGGGCATTTCATTAAATTCATAAAGCTCACGTGACATCTCAAAAGCAGTCAGCGGTTTCAAAACCTCCTCTAGAGGCACTTGCCAGTAACCACTGCCACAGTCTAAGGTTGTAAAATAGTTACATCCGAGAAACGTACATAAAATGGTGTCAATGTTTGGTATTGGAAAGGCATCTGTCATGGTCAGCTCATTCAGACGCCGAGAATCAATCACAAAACGCCATTTTCCATTTTTCTTTCTGACAAAGAAACAAGGTAATCACCATGGCAATTTTGATTTCCGAATTGCGTCTTTTTCAAGCATATTGCTTATTTGCTTTTCACTTTCAGCCAAAAGGTCATGTGAAGTTTTGTATGATTTCAAATGAAACGGTCATGCTGTGGACGAAAGCTGAATTTTATGGCCAATGTTGTGCAGGTCGAGCCATCGAAAGCAAAGTTGTCCTTGTAATCACACAGAAGGTCGGTGAGAATCTGCTTTTGGCTTGGAACAAGCTGTTGTCCAAAATCTCCAAATTCGAAGTCAGTGGAAGCAATCTGTGCAAAACTGAGACAAACCCCAAACAATCGCTAAGCTGACACACCCAAGATGAGCCTCTGCACGGGATTTTTTAAATATTTAATTTAACGACTTTTTCAACGTCGTCAAGCCAAAGAGTTAGATCAACAGTTCATCAAATTTGCTAAAATCCTGTGTTTGAAACAGGTTTCGAATGCCCACCAATACCGGAGGACCTTGGTGACTGCATTAGTCGTTCAAGTTCTTCAACTGCAGAAAACTCACAATCATTGGCACACAACACTCAGTGTAAGGAAGTTAAGAAAATTTAGTCTGAAAATTTAGCATTCGGGTGTAGTTGATCGATTGTGGACATTTTAGGAGTCTAAAGATGACTTTACTAGCAATGTGTTCAGTTGTGGTTCTTGGGGGCAGGAGGGCCATTGCCCCAGGCCCTGGGCTCTTGGTAACCCAGAAGGGGCCCCGCACCTAAGAAAAAATTGAAAAGAAATCACAGGAAAGCATTTGAATAGACCCCTGCTAATATTTACGTATGGTTTGCCTTAAAAATTAAAACATTTCAAGCACATCTCTAAGAAAACTGAC
Source organism: Chironex yamaguchii (assembly GCA_024741275.1). NCBI lineage: Eukaryota > Metazoa > Cnidaria > Cubozoa > Chirodropida > Chirodropidae > Chironex > Chironex yamaguchii. The sequence continues at coordinate 19,396 of JANTCA010030669.1, read as the reverse complement.
ACTTCTTAATCAGTTTCTATATTTGCTAAATCTAAGGACAACACGGTCTTTATTTCCATATCCTGCCACTTTCTAAAGCCGGCACAACATAATGGGGACATCCGGACACTTACAGTTTAAAGGCGACAAATCACTGTTAGTAACAAGTGATGAGCTCACGATTCATCATTTGTTGCCTTTAAACTGTAAGTTTGAGGAACTCAGAGGCTCGGTTTTCCTGCTGAAGTTTAGGCACTAGTAGGTAGTTGTGATTAAATGATATATTAAATTTTGAAAATGAAAAGGACCGGTGCAACAAGCAGCGACAGAGATCAAGGCCACACATACAAATTACGTAGTGAAAAGAGAAAATTGAAATATGCCGAGAATGAAATGATGAGGAAGCACCCGAAAATTATGAGATTTCTAAAATGCAATGCTCGTGAAGTTACTAAGATATAAGAAGCGGTGGAAGAAAAAACTGTTGAAGAAGTGGAAGTGTGCGCCAATTTAGAGGAAGAGAATAAGCTCGAAGAAAGGTATTCTTGACACTTTCTTAAAAAAAACACAACACAACATTCACGTTTTTTAAATAAGAAACTGGTTTATAAGAAACCTAGTACTAGACACCCTAAAATTTAAGAAACTTTTAGAACTAGCATAGTGAAGACTATAAAGTCTATGAAAGGGAGCAGCTCTTTCCAATGCCAAGATCAGTGAAAATGACATGTTACTTTTAATTGCTGTCAATTCCGTTTATGAATTATTTGCCAATGTTCCCATACCTGTGTATGTTCGTCACCAACTGCAAAGCAGAGCGTTCATTTTCACAGCTCAAGTTAATACTGAATTACTTGAGAAACTCAATGGGGCAGAGGACGTTGGCATCTTTGTCCTTTCTGTCAATTGAAAGCCAGCTATTGAGAGGCATTGATTTCTCCTTTGTAATAGACAGTTTTGCAGAATAAAAAGCAAAGCGCAAATGCCTTTGAAGTTAGCATTAAAAGTTTTCTAACAGTAACTTATATTATAATTATTTCCTATTCAGTAAATAGCTCTTTTCAGTATGAAACGGTCTCTTTGTAAAATGAATTGTTTTCAAAGGAAAAAACTGCAGAAAAATTGCTAGTCAATTCGCTTTTATTAGGCGATCTTGAGCCATAACTATTTTAAGGGAAAAGAACTTGAAGAATACTCCTGGTTGACACAAAATTTTCAAACAAGGGCCCCGCAGATGATTTTGTGTGTGGGCCCCAGGGTCCCTAAAACTGCCACTGAATGTGTTGTTTAGTTCTTGAAACTTTACGCAAAGTCTCACGAATTGTTCTTTGTTTCATATCAATTGGATTTCTTTGTATTGCGTGATAAATTGACTTAGAATCCCTTGACTTTTGATTTTGATTGTTTGATTGTTTACTTGTCAGCAAAAGCCAATTCAATTTTTACTGGAAGTTACGTTTCGGTATTTTCTGGCCAGCTTGCTACGTGGTAGGAAACTTGATACAAAGCAAAACATATCGTGAATTATACACTACTGCTACATTAATTGGCAATATGGCACGCTTATTAAGTTAAAAATCCACTGTCATCAAACATTCACCCATACAATACATTTTCTTCCGGTTTTTGATAAAAAGTTAATTCAGTTTGTTTGTTACAAACTGGAACGACTCACCATTAAGTACTCACAAAATGTATATCAGTAGGTACCGTCGTAAAATTTTGTTTACTGACAAATTAATTAAAATAAATTAATGTGGTGGGGTTAGTTTACTTGCAGTAGATGATGAAAACTCAACAAAAGCCTTACAATACTGCAACAAAACTAGCTCGTATAGCTACTTCAGTTTTTAATCCCTGCATCATTGTCAGGTGTTAAGAGGAATGTTAGCCAACACTGTAGAATTTAGAAGTTTTTTACTTACACCCTATTGCGTCAGATGAAAGATGGTTGTGTGCATGGGCCCTTAACCAGAAGCTCTGCTGTGTGGAATACTTTGCGTTTCCTTACAACTATTACCGTAATAGTTGGGGCACTTATTCAAAAAATAAACTTTTGCAGGGGGCGCTTATTCGGCAGGCGTGGTTGTTTGGCAGGGGGCCCCTATTAATTTTTGCTCATACCTTGTAAAGGGGAAAATTTATTCCAGTATTTTTGAGTTCTTTTTCTGAAGAAGATTATAACAAATGTAATGCAATTCTTGAAATGAAATGTCAATTTCTTCATCCTCTTCATCGTCTGAATCAACCATTAGAAATTCAGGCCCTGCCATTTCAACATCGTTTTCCTCAATTTCAAACGGGTCAACATCTTTTTCGCTTAAGATTGACAGTTGGCTTTTGAAAATCTCCCTTCGAGCTTTGCAAGACTGCTCTTCTTTGAAACAATGAATGAGATCGTCTTCTGACACATCAGTTGCTAGGCTTAAAGCACAAGACTTTCAGATGTTTTGATTGTTTTCGGTCTTATTTTGTTCCATGCTTCCAAGATCCAGTTAACAACAGAGGGGAGGAGGATTTAAGTTTCCTGCAGGAGTAAGTGTGTTAAGTCCTTCTTGAGCTAGCCATTCGTCAAACAATTCAGTTGTGTGGGCTTTAAAGAGCTTGTTCCAGCTCACGTCAGGAGCCTGGATATATTATGTGCACCCACCTGGAGTAATTGAAACATCAATTTTTTTGGCATGAAGGAAAGATTTTACACTATCGTTGATGTGACACTCTTAAAAGTCTAATACAAGATAATGACGACCAAATGAAAAGGTTCCAAGAGCCTTACTCACCCAAGTATGGGTTAACTTGTTGTTCATCAAGGCGTTTGGAGATGAAGCAATATGACAATTTTTTATCTCTTTGTCTAATGCAGCAGTTTCTCACTTGGATCCTTTGAAGACAGTAAAGGGTGGCAGTTTTTTATCATCTGCTCTTGCTGAAAGGCAAACCAAAACACAAGATTTTTCATGCCCAGTCGTTTTAACAGTCATGGTTTTTTCTCCAGTGCCGTCCACTTTTCTCGCAGAAACCTTGTCTGAAAGACAGGGGTCTCGTCCATAGCGATAATATTCCTTGTGTCAAAGGCATGCTTCATGGCAATGCAGTGGACATGCAAGACAAAAAATACCAATTTGCTGATCTGGGTCTTTTTGTGCCATAGATGACTTTTGTTGCAATGATAAACCATAGCGTTTCATGAATCCTCTTAGTCAGCCAGTGCTTGCCTTAAAATCCAAACTAGACTCGTCTTCTTTCAGCATGTCCTCTTACATTATCTGAGCTTTTTTCATTATGATTTTTCTTGACACATGAAGTCCTTTACTATGTCTTTCATGGATTCATTTAAAAACAGACTCGTCCAGTTTATCGCTGAATGGTTTTCTTCCAGCTCCTTTGCAGCGTTTTTGTTGACTAATGTTCGATTTCCTATTCTTGACTATTTTTTCAATGCTTCCTTTCTTCTTCCATTCACGTATTCTTTTTCAATCAACTTTGAGCTTTCTCTCTGCAGCAAGATTTCCATGGATAACTGCATAGGGGATTGCACTGAGATTAAATTGTAGGGGATAGGTACTAATCTTTTCCCCTTTATGCAGAGTGGCTTGACTATTTTTTTCCATGATACACTACCCAAAATATCTTTATTCGACCACCACACTGTTCTTGTATACACAGTCAACGCATGTTTGTATTGTGGATTTTAGAATTTGATCATGTGCTGCAGCTTGGCATCATTCGGGCTTGTTAAAGTGACTTGTCGCCCCCCTTATTTATGGTCCCCAAGAAAAACAGTGACTGGCAACCATGTGGTGACTACCATGCCCTCAATCGAATAACCGCTCCTGACCACTACCGGGTGCCATGTATCCAAGATTTTACCGCTTCCCTCCATGGCAAAACCGTCTTCACCAGGATCGACCTTACTCAAGCATACCACCAAATACCTGTCGAACCTGGTGAGATCCACAAAACTGCAATTACAACCCCTTTCGGATTATTTGAGTTAATGCCTTTTGGCCTCCGTAATGCTGTGCAAACATTTCAATGGTTTATGGACCATGTTCTCTGTGATTTCGACTTCGTGTTTGCTTACATTGACGAATTGCTAGTTGCAAGCTTGAACGCACAAGAGCATGCACATCATTTATGGCTACTATTTACGCCCTTTATGATATGGAGTTTTTATTAATGGCAGAAAATGCCAGTTTGGCACCCATTCATTGGATTTCCCTGACCACCGATTTTCAACCCAAGGTGTGACACCACTGTCTAGTAAAGTTCAAGCCATTCACGAATTTCCTGCCCCTCCGCTGTCTGCAGACTTCGCGAATTTTTGGGTCAAATTAACTTTTACCACCGTTTTATCCCTAATTGTGCCACTATTATTCAACCCCAACAGATTTGCTTTCTACAAAGCATACTTCCAAGTGATTTTCTTTTCCTGAAGCAGCTGCTTTTGCTTTAACTGCTATTGAGTCCGTGTTGATTCAAGCCACCCTCTTAGATCACCCTGATCCCGACGCCCCATGCAGCTTAATGGTCAATGCCTCCAATATGGCCGTTAGTGGTGTTCTCCAGCAATTCCTGGATGGTACTTGGAAACCATTTGCCTGCTTTTCCTGGTGTTTAAAGCCAGTTGAAATCAAATACATCACTTTTAGCTGCGAGTTTCTTGCTGTTTACCTCTCTGTCCGCCATTTCCGCTATTGTTTAGAAGGATGCCAGTTTGTGATTCTTAACGACCACAAACTTTTAACTACAGCCTTCTCAATACGTTCTGATCGATATTCCCCGCGCAAAATCCGCCAGCTTGATTTTATGTCACAGTTTATGACAGACATTCTCCATATTCATGGCTGTGATAACGCTGTTGATAATACACTATCAAATCTTGATATAAACTCCGTACTTAGTCGTCATATTGACCTAAAGTTCTATGGATGCCGCACAAAACAATGAAGAAGAGCTTCGTTCCCTCAAAGACACTTAAACCACACTCACATTCCAAGAACTGCCAATCCCTATCTCTTCCCAGACAATAACATGGGATATTTCTACGGGTACACCTCATCCTTTTGTACCGACCTCACTTTGTCGATATGAATTTGACAGCCTTCACTCAATTTCTCACCCTAGTGTTCGAGCTACCCAACACCTAATTATTCAGCATTATGTTTGGCCTGCCTGATACTAGGACGTCCATATGTGGACCCATTCGTGTTGTCGATGTCAATGTGCCAAAGTCCATCGACATACCTTTTCCCCAGTGGCACCCTCACGACCCCCGGTGCTCGCTTTGAGCACATACACATCGACCTTGTCAGACCTTTACCACTCTTGCACGGACATTTATACTTACTTACCTGTAATGATCTTTTTACAAGATGACTCGCCACCTTTCCCCTTTCTGACATAACAGCCACATCAGTTGCAAAATCCCTCGCTTTAAACCGGATCTCCATGTTTGGCGTTCCATCAACGATCACCACTGACAGAGGTCGACAACTTGAATCATCTCTGTTCAGTTCACTGTCTACCTTACTATGTACCTGCCATATCCATACTACTGCCTATCACCCTGCATCAAATGACCTCATTGAACACTTTAATCACCATCTCAAATCTTCCCTCCATGCCCTTGCGGATCCAACAGACTGGTCTGATGCGCTTCCTCTCCTTCTCCTTGCAATTTGCAGCACTGTAAAAATGATCTTCATGCTAGCCTTGCTGGACTCGTCTTTGGTACAACTCTTCAATTACCAAATGTATTTGTTGTGCCAATTAGTTCTTCTCTGCATCGCCACATGGCAGCACTTTGACCAACTCCCACATGTTCTTCATCTCGCACAACATATACACCTCCGAAGGTGGATACTTGTGAGTATGTGTTTCTTAATGATGACACTATCAAGTCTCTACTGCAGCCTCCATACCAGAGACCCTTCCGTGTCCTTGCGTGCATGGTCAAATATTTCAAGCTTGATCTTCATGGCCGTCATGACACCATCAGCATTGATTACTTAAAAGTGGCTTACACTGATGATCTTTATACTTCTCCAACTCTTTCAAAGCCGTCAGCGTCACTGTCCGCTCCTGCTTTGGCTGTGCAGGATCGATTTCTAATCCAAACCAGATCCAGACGACTTGTCCATTGGCCTGATCACCTTTATGAAGTACTATCTTAACATTATCACTTAAGCAGTAATGGTTTTTCGTTATATGTACAGATATGTTTATTGGCTTCCTTAGCCTTCCTTCCATGTCTTTTCGTTTGCTTCGTTCCAGGTAGGGTTCTGGATGGGGGACAGCTGTAGTAACCTACACAGCTAGCAATGAAATATTGTAATTTTGTAATAATATCCTAAATTGACGTGAATGATTAATGTGGAAATATCTTACTAAAATTTCCTGTTTCTTGTGAAATAAATCCAATACTCGTGGTATAGTTTGTTGTTGTCTTTTGCAAGTTTCTACGTCTTAGGGTTATTAGTTTATAAGAAGGAATCCTCTATCCTTCAAATGTAACCACAATGATTTCCTCACTGATTAAACAGCATGACACGTGTCACATAACAATTATGCAGACTCAGTGAAAACGGCTAACAATACACGCAAAAATTGAGAGTCCAATTCCAAAATTCTAAACAATTGTCACAGGAAATTTGCAATGCAACAAATGCGGTATTGTCGAATTTCTTTGTCGAATGTCATGAACAACCATCATCAATTTCGACTTGATGTACAAGATTGACTTTACGTGTGGCATAAGAGGACACATGCTGTGGATTCCCGGACCGCGAAGTTGGGCTTGTCGTTCCAGCAAATTTTTCAGCCTTTGCTGACGATTTGAGGGTTGTTACTGTTCCCTCCGCAGAAATTTTGAAGATTAAAAAGAAATATTCTCACTTTGAGTTGGATTATATGGAGGCAAAGATGATTAAACGACCAATTATAAAATGATTTAGTGTTTTTAAGTATATTGAAATATATGTTGACAATAAAATATGTTGTTTTTTGCTAAATTCAAATAAGCATCCCGTCTGATTTTTTGTATTCAAATTATTTCTTAGGGGGCGCTTATTCAAGCAGGAGGCGCTAATTGCAAAAAACTGGCTTTACCTTGGGGGCGCTTATTCGGCTGGAGCGGTTATTTGGCAGGGGGCACTAATTTCGTCATTTACAGTATGCGGGCGCCATGTATAGAAAATACAATTGCAATGTGATGGTGGGACGTGATTCGTTGTAATTGCAAGATGTTTCTACCATGTGCCACTCGGAATACTGCAGTATTTTTACGGCCGTGAGCTGCGAGGAGTGGGTCTGAAGACGCAAACTGTGCATTGCATTTGCTAATTAGGGTATTTGATACTTTGCAGGATACCCAAGAGGAAATTTAAAGGGAAGATTTCTCAATATCCTGTCTATCTAAAGTAAAAATAATCCGTGAGAGTAGAAATGCCAGCAGAAATATGAAATTGAAGTTATTCGGTAAATTATCAAAATAATCTGGCTAAACCTAGATTTCGCGTGTCCACCTGTTGTGATTTGTCCACAGAAATTCAGCGACTTACCAGCTGCCAACAATCGATGTCACAAAGCTTACAGTCTTACAACGATGGATCTATTTTTATGAGGCAACGCATAAAATTGCAAGATCTTTATCAGTAAAGTCCAAAGAAGTTTTAGGTTTCTAAACTACTTCGATTTTTGGTATTCAAGGCAGCCACCGTTTTACGGAAGAAAGTGAAAAAGATTTCGACTGAGTTTTAGTTAAATAGATTTTGATAGAAGAGAACCATATATCTTGGGAGACTTACCTGAGAACTGTGAAGCCAATTTGAATTCCACTAAAGCCGAAATCTTACAACCTAACATATAAATATTTGTAACTACAACAGTAATTGAACAGAATTATTTTTTCTTTAATTTCAAATATGTTGATTCAGTTCTTGCACGAGTACTGTCTGATCACAAGACAATTGCCCCGTACATAAATCATAAACGTCATCTTATAACTCGCATTGTAGCAGTGGAAATAAAATACCTGAAATGTGGATTTCTGCATAAGTGAGTTTTGCCAGGGTGTCTAGGATCTGGTTTCTTTAAAATACTTGACAAGTACGGTACCTGAGTTTCGAGTTAAGGCATTCAAAGAAGACTGAATAAGTTGGCTGCTTATGTACCTGTAGACTGTTTCTTAAAACTGGATGGCTGAATATTTCTACTGAACGTAGGAAAAGACAGGCGGAAGCAATTACGGCTATGTAGTGAAAGACAGCTAGTACTAACTGCTTCAGTCATTCCTATATTCATGGTGATGTGCCTTTAAATATGCAGATTCCGAAAATGAAACAGGTACTATCTTTAAATACATACATGGGCTACTATATTTCATCTCAATGCTACCTCTGCCTATTTACTGCCATAATCGTTCTTTAAGCTACCTTCCTCCAAGTGCATTTGTTTATTTCTAGAGATTACAGTGTTTCGATTCCCAAGTGAACTGGTAAGTGTTGCTTGCTTTTATGTCACGTTTCAATTTCATTTTTCATGTTTCTGACCTAAAATATGAGTGTATATCGCAATAGTTGCCTGTGGTTAATAACCTCCATTTTGAAACCTTGCGATGCTTGAAATTGTACCAAGCTGTGTTTGATCTGGCAAGCAGTTTAACTGACTTCTTAATAGTTTTTAAAAATTAAAGGTCCCGACTTTTCGTGTTTGCTGACAAATCAAAAGCAACTTTATGTTGTCTTCTGTCCTATATTTTCGTAATCTCTTGGTCATGTTCATAATTGGTGATTTCCATGAAGAAAGAGAATTTATCAATCTGTTCACAAAATAAGGTCTTTAACAACAGTACCATAAACTAAATTTGCCAAGTGGTATAGAAATTATTTCCTAATCAAAATTCTGTTCTGATTACTGCTGTAGTTCTTAAACAAAAAAAATAGCTTTGATCAACACTAACGTCTTAATCAGAGCAAAGATGTGAAGGTGTTAAAAAAGCTGTAGTTAAGTGTTTCTCTGCTGTCAATCCAAGAATTGTATTCACAACTAGATCTTGCCATCCATTCACAAGGATTGTGTACCTACCACACAAAAATGCTTGGTAGTATATGAATTTTTGTGCCAATGTGAAGCTCGGTATGTAGGTCGCACTTCTCAAAGATTGGGTGACAGGATCAAACAACATGTTCCAGCCACTGTACGCCAAGCATCAATTCTTTCTAGAAAACAGCCATCTCGTGCTTGCAAAGCGAAAATGACTACCAAAACATGCGATTCTGCCATAGGCCAACATTTACTAGAAAATTCAAAATGCGCCAAACTTTATAAGGACGAAAATTTTGCAATGATTGGCACTGCTAGATCGTCCTTTCATCTAAGTGTACTGGAGTCTGTCTACATTAAAACAAGAAAATCAGTACTCTGAGGGCAGAAACAGTTTGTTTTTTACTTGGACTCTTCCAATAATGTTTTGTTTCTTCATATTCTCTTTCTTTGTTTCCTTTCTTGTTTATGATTGGCTAGCTTTACTATGCTTTGATTGCCATTTACATATACTTTCCTTTCTGACGTTTTATACTCTGAAGAGTGTCAGACGAAAAAATAAGCTTTTAAGTATGATTTTAGCGCAATGTCGCAAATTTTCAAAGCGATTTTCAAGTTTTGTACCACAAAAAGATTGTTCAAAGTTTACTTTGGCAAAGAGGGTTAGGAGAAGTTAACTTCTTAAGTTGCATTGCTCGCATCATTATTGATATATGATAAGGACTTGGAAATTTCTTTAGTACTCTAGCAATGTGCAGATACGTGTTTAAAACGGCCAAATGATGAAATGCAAAAACTGTTAAACAAAGAACTGTAAATGGCTTTGAGTTTAGCAAGGTCTCTTGGACTCTACACTCTTGACTTTTAAGCTAAAGTGCTTGCCAGAAATTAAAGTCTAAAAAACATTTTTTTTGAATACAGTAGTCACCAGTAGGTCTAGGCTGCGTGAAATGTATCGGAGGTCAGTGTTTCCACGTACGTTTCTTTTTTTATGATAGTATGCAGAATTCGTCAGAAACTTAAAACAGGACAATATCATGTGAAAATGCCAGTATGACTGACTGCCACTGGGTGTCCAGATAACATTGGGTGTAAAAAAGAGAGTCTTTGCCTTTATTCTTATGAATGCTGTACTCTCTATAATGCTTTTCTCTCTGTAATGCTTTACTCTCTGTAATGCCGTACTCGCTGGAATGGTGTACTCGCTGGAATGCTGTTCTCGCTGTAATGCTGCTCTCGCTGTAATGCTGCTCTTGCTGTAATGCTGTTCTCGCTGGAATGCTCTTCTGGCTGTAATGCTATTCTCGCTGCAGTGCTGTACCCGCTGTAATGCTGTACTCGCTGTAATGCTATACTTACTGTAATGCTGTTCTCGCTGTAATGCTGTTTTCGCTGGAATGCTGTTTTCGCTGGAATGCTGCACTCGCTGAAATGCTGTACTTGCTGGATAGCTGTACTCACTGGAATGCTGTACTCGCTGTAATGCTGCTCTCGCTGGAATGTTGTACTCGCTGGAATGCTGTACTCGCTGTAATGCTGTACTCGCTGGAATGTTGTACTCGCTGGAATGCTGTACTCGCTGTAATGCTGTTCTTGCTGGAATGCTGTACTCGCTGGAATGTTGTACTCGCTGTAATGCTGTTCTTGCTGGAATGCTGTACTCACTGGAATGCTGTACTTGCTGGAATGTTGTACTTGCTGGAATGCTGTACTCGCTGGAATGTTGTACTCGCTGGAATGCTGTACTCGCTGTAATGCCGTAGTTTCTGTAATGTAGGGTTAAGACCGAGTTTGCAAAAAGTTGTCAGTATAAAAGGGAAAGTTACGGATCCGTTATTTTAGCCAATTCAAGTTTGCAATCGCAAGTTTCATCGGCCTTCAATCACAATTATGTCACCGACTACGTTTGATAAAACTTTGTATCGTGCTTGTTTGCTCGACTGTACAGTATGAGCTTTTTAATCTGCCATGTTTGGTCTTGGAACGTATTCCTACACTTTTGTCGAGTGAATAGGGAAGCTTAATAGACAAATACGTCCGTTTACTCGAGAGTCTTCACTTCGTTATCTTTGCCCGCCACCGACCAAAGTCTCTTTCATAATTTCGTGACTTAATACTGCATTAGTTTTCTTTATGTGTATCAAGGTGGGTTTAGATAGTCAAAAGTTCTATATCCTGAAATACAAATTATGTTCTTGCACTATTCTTTGCCATTTTTGTTGTTCGTTATTTCAATTGGCTTTTGTTACCATCCATACGCACGGACTTAGGGGAGCTCCTAGGCTTTAGCCACTCCCCACTAGAATTTGTAAGGGCTCAACCGCCCAAGGTAAGCGAGTTACCAAGTTTTTAGACTAAGTTTTCATATTCTAGATTTCACGCATAAAAATCATGTCAAGAGATGTTCCTTGATACGTATAACGCATGTATTCTTTATTTACATACTATAATATTAGGTTGAAGCTGGAAGCATCAGAGGAAAGTAACGTGCGGTCTTTACTGACGGCTATAGTCAATTTTGTGATAAGATCTAACATTAAGGAACGAACAAATTTGAATAAATCAATAGGAAATGACATTCAGAGCCAGAAGGTATAGGAGATTTGAAAGGAGGCATTGAAGAAGCGGTGGATGAAGTAGAGTTAGGCAAATGGAAAGGAAAGCCAATGGGAAAGTTTGTAGATAATGGGTGAAGTATGTACACATGGCTATCAAATGACAGTGAAAGGCAGCAACTATTTTGCCTTTGTGTCATTAATAAAGGTTTGCCAAAGCCAACCAATCCAAGACAAATAGATTCACAGTGATGCTTTTTTGACAATGCCTTTGCAAGTTGGACTTCATCCTGCTGGATTTTTTAGGATGGTATTTACCATTGTTGAAGAGCACAGCTCAACATTGGAGGTTATCTAACTTTTCTTTTGCAGGTCAGAAAAAGCAATTAAATGCATCAGGCAGCCTTTATCCAATGTAAGAGCTGCTTCTCTTTTTGTTTGCATTTGGCAGTCAACATTAAATGCTGTTGCTGGAAATGAGTCAATCAAGGAACCAAAGTTACCATGATAACATAAAGGTCCAAGATGCATAGATGAGGGCACAGAAGCTTCGTCTATTCATGTCACTGCACCAGATCTTTGTTTTCTTTTCCCAAAATAACGTAACAAAAGATTGTGTGGAAAACGTTTTAAAGGTCACGGATGTCTTCTGGGTATCAAGCATTTCAAAGAAGGGCACTATCATTGTCTCCGTCACAGTCCTTGCCTATGCCATGAAAACTTTTATAGCTTTCACAAACGTCAGACTCTAAATTTTAAAAGGATTTTCCGAATTTGGATCTTCATCCAGTGTCTCTGTTGCCTGTTTCAACAAAGCAGCACCGGGCGAACAAGGCAAATGCTCTTTAAAACAATGGATTTCCCAACCTCTGATCCATCAATAGCTAAGTTTAAGCCACATGCCTTTAAAGAGTTGATCATCTCACTGCTCAATGTATTCCACGCTTCTAGGACCCGTTGTATAAACTTTTGTCGAGGTGGAGATTTCTAATTTCTCCCTTTTGTAAACTGCTGTATGTATTCCATCATATACGCTTTTACAAACACTGTGTTTAATAGAATCACTCAGCTATCTCCAGTTTGCCTATGAGCTCCAAACGCCTTGCTGAGTTTAGGCAAGAAACCACTAATGATGCTGTACTTCAAAAGTAAAAAGTTCTTACTTTGAATGGTTGGCCGGACAATAAAGAAGATGCACCTTTACAAGTAAGACCATATTTTATTAGCCGAGATGAGATATCTTATTCCCATGGTTTATTTCTTAAAGGAAAATGGATTATTGTGCCTTCATCTCTTCATGAAGAAATGCGTACTTTGACCCACCAGGGTCACCTTGGTATTGAAAAATTGAAGCCCAGAGCAAAAGATACATTTTACTGGCCTGGAATGAATCAGGAAATTGCAGATCTTGTTACGAATTGTGAAATATGTATTACATTTAGAAATTATAATCAAAATGAGACACTTATACCACTTGAGATTCCATCTTCAACATGGGTAAAAGTAGGGACTGACGTTTTCATTTAAAGAACAAACATTACCTTATCATTGATGACTATTACTCAAAGTTCTTTGAGGTATCCTTACTTTCTGATATCCAGAGCAGCACTGTGATCAAGAAAACAAAGGAAATCTTTGCACGGTTTGGAATACCAAAAATAGTATTCAGTGACAATGGTCCTGAGTTTAATTCTTCAAAATAAAGGCAGTTTGTTTAGAAGTGGGATTTTTCCCATGATACTTCTAGCCCATAGTATCCACAGATTTATTTCCAGGTAGAAAGAACAATCCAAACTGTTAAAAGGACTCACAAGAAAGCTGCAGTAAGTCAACAAGATCCATATTTAGCTTTATTATCACTTCCTACTATTCCCGTTAAAGATCAGGAACAATCACCTGCTTTTATGCTAATGAAGTGCAACCCAAGGACGCTGCTGCTTTAGGTTAAAAAGTCAATGTGTTCAAAAATAAAGAACTCGAGTAGCTTGTATAAACATCAGTATGATAAACTCGCCAAAGTTTTACCTTCAGTTGATAAAGGACAATCTGTAAGGATTCATAATAAACATGATTAGTCCAGAAAAGGAGTTGTTGTTTGTAATGCTCCTCAACCACGATCTTACTTGCTTGCAACTGATAAAGGTACTGTAATTCGTAGAAATAGAAGAGATTTGCTCCCTACAACGGAGGAAGTTACATCTCAGCCAGATGATGTTTTTTCACATAACATTTTTGCTCCTTTGATCCAGTAAATCAAAAGGCAGTGACTCCTCCTGATCCAATAAGCCCTGCAGTCAAAATACGTCTAGCTTCACCAGAAGGTGCAATTGCTTCAACATCTCTTCAGCCATAAACCAATAAAGTATGAAGATTATGTTTGAACTTAAATCAGATACCTGAAGAAACCTTTTGATGAAAATTTTGGATTCTGTAAATTGGATCCAAATTATTGTGTTGGACATTTTTATCGAAAAAGTACTTTATAGACTATTATTTATTTTAGTTTGATGCTTTATCAGACTGAGATTGGCTTAAGGACTTATCAGATACTTAGGGATGGAAGGGTGCTATATAGTTATTTCCCTACCATCTTTGTTATCATTGCCAACCTCGTTTTCATTTGTTCCTACATTTAGTCTGAGACTATACTTCTTCCTCTTTCTCCATTTTCTGAATCCACGTAGATAGTCGTTTTTCACAGTTGTACTTTTATCTTGTCTTCTCTACTCGATTAAGAATATATCACATGAATGTGTCAATTGGTGAACTTGTTTAACAGCTTCATATCAAGAAATGCCGTGAGGAAAACCACATTTTGGATGCCTAAATAGTCAATCTAAATCGAAAGGAACTTATTCTGCTTTTAAAATGAATTTTCAAACATTTTTGCTTGTGTCTTTGTCCTTGTCTTATTAACATCATTAGATTTAATCAAGATCAAATAATGACGAAAATGTACGAGAAAATCACGTTAGAATGCTTAGCTGAGCCTCTCTCTATGCTGTGACGTCGGCAGCCTCCATAATCAATTGCCATTAATTTTTGAGACACCCCCCCCCCAACCTTCACACACACACACACGTCAACTAGAAAAAATACGTCTGCACCTATGTTATCATTGCAGCTTGTTGTAAAACTTGTACTACCATCTATGTTCTTTACCATTATCCAATTGTTATGTAGCCAATCCCCACTGATCAGTGGCCCACCTTTGACTGCGAGAACTCTAGCCTAAATCCTTTCTATATGTAGGCACTTTTCTGGCCACGGGTATCTCTTGATTATCAAGCAGACGCTTAATGAAAATGATGTCACAATCTACAATCTACCCTGTATCTTAGTTCCTGGGAGATTTGACGCTTTGTGCAAGACACGCTGCAAGTACTATTGTTAACATCTTATCTTACCCTCTTGCAAGTGTGCCAAACAATAGAAATACAATCAGTTTGATTGAATGTCCAGTTAAAGCAAGTTAACACGTCTTTTTTATCTTAAGCTGCATTTACCCTTCTATTGTACTTAGAATGTCAAATATTTACATATTTAGCATCGTAGATCGCCGCAAACGTATCTCGTTTGTTTCAAATCGTCAACGCCTGTTCAAATGAAAAGCAATTTTTTAAGAGTAGACCTTCACCTGCTCCACTTTATCACCTGTTTTGATGTATAAAGGCCAGCTAAAATGGATCGTGCTGCAAGACGCAAAACTGAACTGAGTTGAATCAATTAAAATGCTGTATTCTCAAAGAAACAAGAACAAAGAAAACGAAGCAGATATTTTTATACCCGTGTAGTCTATTTTGTTGAAAATCTGAGATAAACTGCAGGGACAAGACCGTGAGCTAATAAATATGAATTGAGCTATCAAAAGCTTGCTGGAACTAAGCATGCAAACTTATTACTTTTTCATACTATATTATTGCTTTAACTTATCAGTCAAATCGTATATTGTTAAGAAATTTCGGCGTAGAATGTGTGCAATATACGATAACACCATCTTCACTTGTTCTTTGGTGTAGTGTCTAGGCGACTAAAGAGGGCAGAAAACAGGCTATTTGAAAACACTGCTTTAACCAATGACGATTAAATTCTCCATAAATTCTCGTAAATATGGCCCTGCATTTTTAAGTACGCTTTAAAAAGTTAAATTATAGAAGTTTATTGCACAAATTCTGACTTTCGTACGGCAAATGGTCAATAACACCTATGATAGAAATGTTCGACTATTTATTGTTGTAGTTACAGTACATCAATATCAAGCACTTTTATTAGGAGGTAAAATGTTGACTAATAACGCGAAAGTGACCTAAACTTAAAACTTTGTTGTCTTGCTACAACCCTGAGTTGGTTATAGGCCGTGTAGATCAACTCCGATGCTAGCTTTCTCGAGCATGGTGGAAACGTGACAGAGAAGAATACTGATATACAGAAAATAAAAGCGTATCTTTACTTGTAAGTAATCTAATCAGTGGTGTCAGGGGACGGAGAAACATGACAACCTAACCATCTGTAAGGCAAATTTCCTAGTTTGTCATAATCCGAACTTGAATGCTGTAGCAGTAGCTAAGAGTCTCTCATTCTTGAGGACTCAAAAATCAAGTGTTGAATGTTGACCCGACTATCATTCCCGGTCATGTAATCACGTTCTATGAAATGATGAGGCGTTTGTGATTCTATTTACCATCTCTTGCTGCACTGCCAGTTCCTCTCCTCTTTGGGTGGGTTACGATACAAACGTGACTAGAGACCTCGTATCACTGTGGAATTCTGCATTTGTATTTTCATTATAAGATAATTATTTGTTTTGCCATGGACGATGGACTAAAGTGATTTATAGTTAGCGATATGTAATATTTTTAAACTGCTTTAAAGCTAGAAAATTGTAAGTCTTGCTAAGATATGGTCCAACACCAGCAACTATCATGAATAATAAATACTTCGGGTTGAAACACAACTCACATCTGTTGTAAAACTCTGAATCATTTCCCTAGATTTTGCAAAAAAAGTAATTTTAGCCCAAATTGCAAGTCATCTGATTCGTTCCATCTTTTACACAAATGAGTACCTAATCCGTGAACTTCTTTGAAGGGTGCCACCTACTATCTCGTTGTACAGCAAATCAAACCTTGAGTCGTAGCAAATGCACGTATACGTTCGACAATGACTAGCGAAAAGCTTAGCTTTCATTCGGCACATGACCAGGCTCAAGCAGTTGTGGGTGAAAAACTTCTTGCTATTGCAGGAATAAAGCTTGGAGACAAAGTAATTGATTTAGGATGTGGCAGTGGTCGTCTGGCGTCCTTTATTGCCAAACAAGTTGGTGAAAGCGGTTCAGTACTTGCTGTTGACCCCGACGAACATCTCATTTCACTTGCAAGGAGTGTATACTCGCCAAAGACAAATATCGAGTTCATGGTATCAACACTGACCAACTTCCGTATCGAAAACAAACATGGGTTTGATGTCGCTTTTTCGTGTCTTGTGTTAAACTGGGTGCCGAACGAAGAAAAAGAAATCATTTTTGAACGAGTATTTCAGTGTCTTAAGGGTGGAGGAATCTTTGCGTTGGCCGTAGCTCCAGAGCTACCTGTTGCATGGAAGACAGTGATGGGACTACTAAAAGCGAACGAAGTTGCAGATATTAAAGATCACATCGAAACTAGGCTACTCGACAGTGAGCAGGTTACGAATATTGCAACTCAAGTTGGATTTGAACGCATTTCTTGCACCTCCGAATTCATTAATGGTTTGACTTTTAAAGAAAGTGAAATAGATGATTTTCTGACCCACTTAAGTATGGTTTTTCGTGGATATGCGGATACTAGTAAACTTAACGACGCAGATATTTTAGGATTATCGTTACCAAGGAATCATGCAGGGGAGATTTGTGTAAATGGAATGATCTCTTTCGGGATATTCAGGAAACCATGAAAATGGGTTTACATCTGTTATTCCCAGGGTATTACAAATGAGTACATGCTTGCACTAGCAAATAAAATGTATTAGACTGAACAAAAAGGCAACACAGAATTGACTCTGGCTGCCTTTATTGACGATTTACTTTAATGAGCGGGGTATTCGTAAATAGTGTTATTTGGTGCAACTACAGGTTTTTGCTTATTTTCCTTTTATAGATAACAGCGTATCGGATGTCCTGGAAGTTAATACATTAATCTATCAACTAAAAGATAAGTTCTGTTTACATGCTCAAGGTATTAAGCAGTAGATATATAAAAACAATATGTACAGTGTCTACGTTCCATTTTATGATGGGAAATAAATAGAGTTGGACATCAGCATTGTGAAATCGAATGCTGGATATCAAATATACTAATTAAGCATGGGTGAACAAAACTGGAAAAAAATTGGCGACTTTGATAATACATATCAGGATAAAAGCGAGGTTGTTCTGTAAGTAGCAGTTGTTAGTCATTTATACACAGATGGAAATTTGATAATAAAAAAACGTTGCGGGAAGTTTATGTTCACTGTTTATAAATCAAATGTATACACTGCACAGCACGGCAGTTTCAAACGCGATCATGAGTGTACAAGACCAGAATTTCAAATCTGCAAGTGTGGTTTAAGTGTGCACTTAATTTGTTTCAAAAAATAGATTTACACCTTTTCACGCCCCTTTCAAGGGGTGTGTGGCATACATACTGCGCTGATTGCTGTGTGGTAGAAATGATGAATGCAAGGAGACTAACCTCTGTTTAATACAGTATTTACTTCTATATCTATTTCATTAAATAGTTTCATATCTTTTTCTATTTCTAGATGTCTACATCTATGTCTACATCATATCTATATCTATCTCTACATCTATATCTACATCATATCTATATCTATCGGAACTAGTATTTCATAATTATGTAACGCCTGTATGATTGTGAAATAGTCCTTAATAAAAACCTAAAACTTCCCTGTAAATTTTTCTTTTTCTACCTTGCAATTGAGAATATATCTCTGTCAGAAGTATACCATTCGTTTTCTTTCTACTCAATACTACAAATTGGCGACGACGATGACTACTCCTGCTACAAGTCATTTGATGGTTCCTACCAGTACTACTGTTAACAAGCCAAGTCCTTTTGATGGTGTAATGGATGCTCAGGTATGGCTAAAACATTTTAGCATATTTTTACGTTTGACCAATTGCCCAGAGGACAAGAGGGCTGATAGTCTGTTGTCATTTTTAACTGTGGACGTTTTCGATGCTGCTCTTCATACCCTGACTAGCTTTGATGCACTGCAAGCTTTTGTCCGTCAAACGTATGGCCATATTGACCCACATTCCTTTCGACATGAGTGTTTGGATGCTAGGCAATCCAGTAATTTTACTCGACACCTCCGTTCCCGTCTAGCAACTGCCTTTTCTATAGGGAGTCTACCTGATTTCAATGAAGAACTTTTAGTTGCCAAGCTTGTTCAAAGTGTGGCATCTGATCATGTTCGTAAAGAGTTGGCTATACGTAAACCACATTCTCTAACTGATGCTATTGCTATGGCAAATGCCATAGCTTCATCTGCGAGTTCCAGTTCATTTGTCCTGGCAATTGGGTCGTCTGCTCGCCCCTCAACACGACCGTCCGCTAGTAAACTTTGTACCTTTGTGGGTCCAAAGACCACCTTGCTAATGACCCATAGTGTAAAGCCATAAATATAGTATGTCGTAATTGCAACATAAAAGGATACCTCACTAAAGTGTGTAAAAAGAAGGCCGGTGTCGCCACTCCAGCTTCTACTTCCCGTCCTCAACCAGTGGAAATTCGCACCGTTTTTATTAATTCTGATCATTCTGGCCAATTTGATGT
>JANTCA010030658.1:0-21570 GCA_024741275.1 Chironex yamaguchii | reverse complement strand
GTGATGTCAGTGCCAGACAGGAGTGCGTGCTGAGTCGTGGCCAAACGTGATGAGTTGCTGCGTTGAGGCCGACTGTGTTGAGTGCGTGTCATGGCTGACATGATGAGTTGCATGTCTAGTAGTGCTTTGATCGAGTGCAACTTTTCCCTTTTTCCGTTGTTGTTTTTGGGGAAAGTGTGGATATTGAATTTTTGCTTTGTGCTGCTTGTTCTGTTACTGAGGTCACCAATGTGACTATTTTGTGACCCTGCAGTTATGACCTTTTGAGTTGTATTGAAATCATATCATACAAATACCATATCATATCATATCATATCATATCATAGAAATACCACCTTGAATGCCTCGTTCTATCATTAACAACTTGTTGGGGTCTGTTAACAACTCAAGTTGGAAGTCTGTTACCTTTAAGTATGCATCCCATGCCAATCCTGGAGCTGTATGATACCATGTTGGATCAAGAACATAATTTGACATCCAAAAATCTCGAAAATTTTCAAAAACATCTGGAAAAAGAAGGACATCACTCTTCAGATACATATCATGGTATTCCTTCATCGTTTTCGTGTTGTACGTAGTCCATACGTTTTCGGTATACTTATAGTCTTGAACAATCTTTTTGTGGTGCAAAACTTGAAAATCGCCTTGAAAATTTGCGACATTGCGCTAAAAACATACTTAAAGCAGTTTTTCGTCTGACACTCATCAGAGTATGAAACGTATACTTAATACGCAAATTTTCAAGGTGACTTATAGTCTGCTTCTGAAATATGACTGTCACTTAATGTTGACTAAAATATCTCTATCACATCTTTGGGATCAGAAGGTGTAATATTTGGATTTGAGACCAGTTTATCCATTTGATGATAATTTTCACGGAAAGCTGATGCTTCATCATAAGCTTGTGCTATATTTTGCATAAACTTTAAACTCCAATCTATCCATGGATATTTTAAAATCTTTAATATGACATGCGTGGAATGTAGCCAACAGTAATTAAAAAAAGCTAGCATTCGTATTCTGACTATCTTCGTTATCAGTCTGAAAACCGACTAAAATATACCGTAGTCTTTCGCTGCCACTTTTTGCACTTAATCTCCATGTATGTGTGGACTGGGGTATAAAAATGGTGTCAGATTGTCTCATTCAAAAACCAGCAGGAATAAAAGCTTTCTATCAAAATGATTTATGAGAGTTTTATGAAAGATTTTTTCATTTGTAAAAGTCTAACACTGTAGTAACGAACATCCTTGTTGTATTTATCTTACCTTTTCTGTAAAAATTCGAGAAATGTTTTCAGCGTCTTTCCTTCCCTGTTCGATTAATGCATTTTTCTCGGAGTTATTTAACTTTCTGATTGCTCTTTTAGACTCTTTTCATCATTTGAAATCGTTTTATTTCATTTTGAACTAATTTGAATTTTTAGTCTTTGACAATCCCATCTTCTAAGGCTTTAGAAACGATAGGTGATATTGAATTTAGCCTGGGTTCTGCAGGCGTTAAAATCTTTTGATGTTTCTCTATTTTAAAATCAATTCTTTTGATAACATAGTTACCAGGCAAAGTTAAACCAACTACATGAAGACTTACTAACTAAAGAACAAGTGCGACAGGTGTACCAATCAACTCACACCCAATCCGTCACTCACACTGATCAAACAGACATCTGTGATAGAAGTAGTAGACACGGCTTTTTTTATTTCGTAACAAAACTCGCACGTTTTTCCCTTCCATCTGACAGCTGATCTTGTAGGTTTTTGATTCTTATGATACGATAATCATGAGCCGTGGTTGAATAAGGAACTGATGGTTGAACATAATTAAGTAGTGGATATAGTTTGTCTTTGTAATTATATTCCATTTTTCCACAAAAAGGTATTGTTTTTGAATTAGGATACATATCCTAACTGTTGTGTTGTTGTGTTTATGTTTTTCAGAAAATGATGGTCATTCGTCAAATATGCTTGGAATTTTCTGAGTGTATTAAATATAATATACTTTGCAAATAAGATCTAGTTGTATCGTAATAGATTCGTCTGTTGAATTTTTATAAATAGCTGTCACAAACTCATTGAAAATTGCTGAATAGATTTCACTCCTCAAACACTACTGAAATAATATCAATTTTTGCGCTTAACTGCATAACAACACAATTCCTGGGAAATAATTCTGAGACCATAGTTTAAGCTGATGGCTTTAAAGCTCTTGGGTTGTATTTATATTAGCGTCTGAGCAGAAAATTGCCATGAAACTTTTATTGTTTTATACTTTGTTGGATAGATTGGATTCCATACTATGATTGGTTCTGACGATTTTTCAAATAGCACTCCAAACGTGTGGAAAGGCATTATTTTTAATAACATCATTGATATTTTTATTGCAATAAGATCCTTAGCAATGAAATAGTTTTGAAAGGACGCAGCCCAGACCTTTCGATCACTTTCCCATCGTCCGTTCTTAGGTATAAAACATTACCAACGGTCATCAGTTAGTGATTAACATCCTTTTAAAATGGTTTTATAAAAAGTCCGTTATCTTGTTTGTTGATTTCACAAATACGACCACCTTTTTTCAAGCATAAACCACGACCACGTTTGCAACAGCTAATCCTGTTATAGCTCTAGTGACTAGTATTTGTTGCGATGGTTGGTAAAAAACGTGCTGTCAACCCTAACAATGTACTTTAAAAATCACCTTCAATCTTCAATTTGGTCTTGCTTAATTTGACTGTTACCCCCTTTTTATTTTATAAGTCCTTGCAACTTTCTTGAGTTGTGCTTGAGTAAGACCAAGCTCGTAGTTTCCTTCCAAATCATCATAATTAAGTCGTAAGGAAATTGGTCATCCAGATTCGAGAGCTTTCTTCATTTTCTCTTTTTCTTGCTCGGTTATGTCTATTTCAAATTTTTGATAGCGATTCATTGTTAAATTACCCATATGTTTTTATATTATTTTTGTGTGTGCATTATATTCTTCAGGCTTCCTGAATTTGGAATCTGATTGTTACATTCTCACCTCGAAGATCCAGGGTTTTAAAATTTTGGTCCATGAGGTAGACTAATATGCTATTGAGCACAGACGTAGTGACTGGAATAAGTACTAAATTGTGTGATGTCTGTACTATCTTGTGACCTGGAATCCACATCACGGAAAAAGGAATAAATTGTATTCATCTGCTCTCAATTTCAGTGCAATCCCGGAATATTACATTAACCATTATTATTCATCAAAATGAAATTAATATTCGTGATATTCACAAGGCTTTTACCTTCATGCAATTTTCCAGAGAAAATCTTATTTGAAAATCCTAGGAGATGACTTAATGAATTTTGGGGTCGAAAATCTACTTGATAGTTTTCGGTATTTATTCGACGTAAACATTTAAGTGTGCATTTGCTACCATCAATTTTGATGAGTGGTATATGATAGGTTGCATTGTAGTGTCCTCGAATTTTCATCCGGTTAAATATTTGATCATTGATTTCATGTAATTAATAAAAAGCTGTTTCATTGATTGTATCATACCAAGCTTTCCCTTTATCTGGTGAGCATCGAAAAAGGTTGTTCTTATCAGTAATATTAGGAAAACGATGGTAAGTTTCTAAATTGATCAGAGCAATTTTGTATTGTTCATAAGATTTTAAACGAATGAAACAATTTAAGTGTACCGTAAAGTTACTTTTACGTCCTGATAGAATAATTTGAAACCTGTCTTTGGGGTATGTGTTTTCTGCCATCTGTTTTAAAATGCTGGCAATTTCATCAGAGGAAGTCATGTTGAGCTTTAATTTTTAAAAATTATTTCTTTAGATTGGATTATAAAATTCATCAAAACTTTTTCTATATTTTTCCAGATTCTTTATCCGATGGTAAACCAATACACACAAATGCGTATTATGTCTTCCAGGTTACTTTGCATAGTTGTATAAATTCTTCTTTTACCATGTCTTATGAAACAAGGTCTGGATAGATATTTTTTATGTTTTTCAGGTCGTGGGGAAACAAGATAAATAAATTGAAGTTTTCTCAGATGGTTTGTCTTGGTAATTTAAAATAATTTTGACTCAGATAAATATAATCAACATTGGAATGTCTACCTCCCATGTAAAAGGCTTCAATTTTAATCTGTTTCGTCAACATGAGACCATCAAAAATAAGCAAATTCATATTTTCAGGACTCAAATCACGTGGATATGGTATGTCTTTGACATTTTCAACGGTATCGAAGTATTTGTGGTTTTGCCGTTTGGCCCTTATACATTTCCTTAATGATTAAATCAATGGAACATCCTAACTTCTGAATCAATTCCTGCATATATTCAATATTTTTTGCTTTGGAATTCCCAGCTTCAAACATTTTCGTATTATTTGGTACTCAGGTTGAAACAGTAATTTTCCAAATGTATACAAATTATCATAATCTAACCATCTTGGACGTAACAACATGTTCAATAACAAAGTCGTTTTTCAACATACTGATTTTCCAAAAACAACAGCGCGTATTGACTTTGGAAAAAGCTTGTCGTTTATTCTATACAAATAATCATTCAATTTAATATCTTTTACTTCCATTTATAATTGTATTTTATAGCTTAATGATACATATAAAAAACCCAATGTATTGCCTTAAATGTGAATCAAATAACGATACATTAAATACAAAAACAATCATTACCAAGAACAATCGTATACAACTGCATGGTATATGTAATGTTTGTGGATGTCAAGAATGTAAATTTGTGGCACTGAAAGGAGGAGGGATGATTGACGTACAAGACGTCATATTTAAATTACCAAAACCTACAAATGGATGGACTCCTGGACATTATAAATACTAAGGAAAGGGAAATACGTTAGATAAACAGCTGAAATACAACCCTCATACAGTTGAAATCATCAAATGGTTTGAAAAGCTATATAAAAAGGTCAATGAAGCTGCTGCTCGACATGATTTATGTTATGACATGGGTAAAAACAAGAGTTATTGTGATAAAAAAATGATTCAGGAACTAAACCAAGTTCTCTACGGAGATATGTCGAAATGGGGGCAGGCTGTTTATTCAGAGATTTATCTAAAACAAAAGCTTGGAATGGGCGCAAATAATTTTCTAGAAAACCTTGAAAAAAGGAAAATAAAGTGGTCAGATGCCTTGGCAAATCAACTTCATAAGCCTGTTATCAAAACATTTGAGAAGCGTAGAGTATATGTAGACGAAATGGATAAAATATGGGCAGCAGATTTAGCAGATATGAGGTCTTTTAGTAGATATAATCATAGTGTGAATGATATGTTATCTGTTATTGATAGACTTCCCAAGTATGGATGGATAAGGATGGATGGTTCCCTTGAAAAATAAAACAGGTTTTTCTGTAGCCGATGCATTAAACCAAATTTTTAAAAACCAAAAGCCTGAACTATGGGTCGATAAAGGTCGGGAATGTTATAACAAACATGTTCAAAATATGATGAAATTGTATTCCATAGTAAATGAACAAAACTCTTATGTTGTGGAGCGATGGAAATAAACGATCAAAAAGAAAATGTTCAAATATTTTAGTGCTAATTCCACTAAAATATAATCAATGTAGGCTATACATCTAAATGGACAGAGGAAATATTTATTATTTCCCATATTCAGTATACAAGGCCACCTACTTGCAAGATTGTTGATTTAAATGGTGATGAAATTAAGGGTTTGTTTTCTGAAAAAGAGCTGTAGAAAACTACTCAAGAAGTTTTCAGAAAAAAACGGTAAAGTGCCTTCGTAAAATGCTGATACAAACAGCCACAAAGCTATGATAATTTTAGATATCTCTGTGGTATCATATCATTTACATAATGCTTTGTTGTAACATTTGATGATTTCTGTCGCTAATTCTATGTTGTTAAATGAGATGTGATAAATATGTCCATCAATGTAAGCACCATTGATCTCGTGTGTTAGTCGTATCAGCAAGTCTGTGTTATTTGTTATATGTTCAATGTGATTGAAAGTTTTCATCAACTTTCCATTGCAATAAGTAGATAATGTGTATGAATTTTCTTTATTTAATTTCCCATGTGCGCTAATGCTAAATGTAAATTTTTTAAAAGGAGTTGTCATAAAATCTTAAGATAATTCTATGATGGGTGTGTTGCAATTGTTACACTGTAGAGCTCGGTTTTTAGCGTTTGCTCAGTTCCTTTAGATAGAAAGGATCGGGCTTGATAGTGTATCTCCTTTGACAACATTTGTTGCGACCAAGTTATCATCGTGACTTTTGTTTAATGAATGTGCTACATCACCCTTTACATCATAGGTAACTTCACTGAATAATGTATTGTTAATATATCCACAAAAATGGCACTTTGATAAATGTACCTATCTGCCAAAAGCGAGTGTGTGTATTATTATTACAGTCTTATTATTCATATTCCACCCTCCTTGTTAAATAACAAGGAGGGTGGAATATGAATAATAAGACTGTTTATCTTATTATCAACATAAATTTTCCTAACAGCAGACGAGTTAAAATGAGGATTGTTTTTTATTCCAAACAAAGTCGTTTTTATTCATGTCCAAAGGTTTTGAACATTCAATGACTGTTTTTTTGCCGTTGCTTCTGTTCTTGATTCGATATCCACAATATGAACAACGCTGTAGTAAGCAATTCCCAAATTTATTAACAGACATGATTTTTTATCATTATTGAATTTTTCATATTCATTTTACAAACATCTTCTATCCTAATATTTTCAAATAGATCACTTATAACTGCTTGCTAATCTCTGTTCTCACCCAGTTCATTTAACACGCACAAACACAAGTGCCTACATATGACTTGGTCTCTCTGTTACACCTGTTCAGCGTCGTAAAATATTGGAAGTGTTAAATAATCAATAAGTTGCTTAGGGGGATTGAATGCCAAAACTATCAAAATAATATTTATTACTTGAATTTTTCACAAACCAACATAAAAAATGTGTCCCTTTACCAAATACATCATCTAAATTTAATATTCCACATTCTTTCTTTTTCGCTCTTGCAGGTAACTTATCTCATGAACAAATACCTCAAAAATCTTATATTTTTAACTTCTTGGCGGCATCTAAGATTTCAAAGTTTGTTAATTGGTTGTTTTCTAGTAAAACGTTTGCTACTTTTATTTACATGTCTTCTTTTACAAACACGTTTTTCCATAATAAAATGAATGTAGTTAAGTTTTTCATGTTGGCATCTGTTTGATTTAACAGAGAAATTAGACGAAACATCAAAGGAAATACAGCATGGAAATAAGTGTAGAAAAGAGCAAGGTCATGATAACTGGGAGGAAAATAAATGAGCAAATAACAATTAAACTAAACAGACAAAATTAGGAGCCAGTCAGGGAATTTAAGTACCTAGAAGTAACGATTACCGAGGATGCAACTAGTGAGCTCGAAATTAAAAATGAATTGATAGGACTACAAGCACACTAGCCAAACTGGAAAAGATCTGGAGAGCAAGGAAAGTGAGACTGCGATCAAAAATAAAACTTATGAACGCCATGGTAAAAACTATTTTGATGTATGGCTGTGAGAGTTGGACAATAACTGGTAAGACAAAGAAGAAAATAGAAGCTTTTGAAATGAAATGCTATAGGAGATTGCTTGGCATAAACTGGAAAAAAAGGAACACCAATGAGCATGTGTGGAAAAGGATAGTTAGTGAGTTCAAATGTGAGAGTCTGCCTGAAAATTTCACTACTATTATAATGAAAAGAAAGCTTTTCGGTCATCAGGCAAGAAGAGACAAGTTGACAAAACGTCTGATACAAGGACGCTGCGATGCGAAAGAAGCGAGCTGGATACGAGGGGTCGAAATAGATGGAGAGCAGATGTTAAAGCATGGGGGCATCAACGGCCTCATAGGATACGGACATCATGATGATGATGATGGTCTGTTTATGTTATGGGATTTACAAATCATTAAAGTACTGACGCGTTCGTTACCAGGATCCATTTAAACACCACACCACATCGTATGATCTTGGCAGACGAACGAGATATGAATAGTGACTACTGTTTTGAATACGATAATTTCTGTTCCCTGTCCTTGAGGAACGCATTATGGTCCATCTTATTTTACATTTCTGCTCATCAAAAATGGTGAGCTACATTATAATGTGATCAACCATGAACTATAGTTGATGACACACTGTATATTTACGAATAATTTCAGCCATTTACTATGGCTAAAACGAAGTGAAATGATTTTTATACCATTAACTATGCTTGAAATAAAGTGAGAGTTTTAAACTAGTATAATGATCTGAAATTCAAAAAAATATAACCTTTAGAATGGTTGTTGCGCCAGAACTGTCCATATCCTACTACTGATCATCAATGCATGGGCCGACTTAGATAACGAACAGCTTCGAAGTCCCAGTGATTTGAAAATTTACTCTTAGAATCTGTAACAATCCTGAATGTACTAACATGTACACTCACACAAAAAATCGCTTAGTTAGTGATGAATTACGATTGCACATTGTATCCAAATATAAACGTTGAGTCTTCCTTCATCTTCATTTTGGTCATAATCGACTTTAATGTAAAAAAATTTAAGATTTCCCACAGATGATACGGATCAGCCCAGTAGAGGCTGAGCTGCCCTTCTCCCAGATGAACCCAGAATTATGACAATTTAATCAGTCATATCTACGCAAATAACTTGAATTCATGGTGAAAGTCGTAAGACATCAAACCATAACAGCAATAGGTTTATTAATAGCCCTTCTGGCCACCCAATTGCTAGAAATGCCCTCCATTTTTTAACAATATGCAAAAATCATATGTTTGTACATGGGGCCAAACATTTACAATGTCGGCAAAATGGAAGTGGGGGAGGGGTCCCCTGAGCCATTTTTACGACCGATTGGTAAAGAAATTAGGCGTTTTTGACAGAACGTGAACGAACGCTTTACTTCTTGGTACAGAACAGACGTTTCCCCGCTTTTTAAAAAACTTTTACTCCCCGCTTATTGCCCCCTGCCTCCTGGGCCTCTATAGTAACCCCGGTTTAGTATAGAGAGATCGTAGTAAAAAAAACTTTCCCGCATTGGGCAATTAACTAGAAGAAATAGCCTTGGCTCAAGCATAAGAGAAAAACATCACAAGACGTAATTATGGTCTGGTATCTTTCAAAACAAACAAAACAGGAGATTGTCCTCAACCTGCAAATGTCTTCAGCCAAAAAGCCACACTACATGACAATAAATTCATTGAAACTCAATTGAGAGCAAGCATGCCCTATGCAGGGTATAAGCCATAAGCATGTTTAGACTCACTGAAAAAACTATTAATCTTTTCCCTTAAAAGTTGTCCAAAAATAGTATGATTTTGATGGTTGTTTTTCATCACCAATATGACACAATATAAAAAATGTAAATGTAAAAGCACTCAGCTTTCCTACACAGACACTAACTTATAACAATGTTTAGACTGACTTTGATAAATGGGCTTTCTAAGCCTGACTCTCAATACGTCCTCTTAAACTCGATATTTTTGCATATCGGAGTGAAGCTCTTTAGTAGACAATATTTCAAGTTTGTTACCAGAGATGCCATGTCTTACAGCAGCTAGGGCACATTTTTTGCGAAATCGCCTTCTATAGCTGTATGAACTACACGTGTTCTATAAAAGAACAAAGAATTGAGTTGAGGGTAGGATTTCTTTCAAGTTTGATAAATTGAGCCTTAAGTTTTTTAATTAGAAGATATCGGTTACCAGTTTCGTGACGGGAACTTTTTTGATTTATTCAACTGATGGTATACGTAATATAACACCAATGTATTAAAAAGCCTTTTTCTTATTCTCGCTTTCTTTCTTGTAAGTTTCTTAACCCTTGATATCATCTCAGCTTTTCTTTAAGCCTAGAATTTCTTTTTTTGTGTACGCAGGGAACAGTCCAAAAGCAACAAAGTATGTATTTGAACATCTCTATTTAGCTCTGTAATTCTAATGGCCCCACGCAGTAGCGAACTCGTCTTTTATTGACTGCTTCGTATGAATTAGCGTCAAAATAAAGACAAAACTTACATAAACGACAGATCAGTCT
The DNA here is from genome assembly GCA_024741275.1 of Chironex yamaguchii. Taxonomy (NCBI): domain Eukaryota; kingdom Metazoa; phylum Cnidaria; class Cubozoa; order Chirodropida; family Chirodropidae; genus Chironex; species Chironex yamaguchii. The sequence continues at coordinate 11,491 of JANTCA010030658.1, read as the reverse complement.
TTCTGGCTTAAAAAAACCCTGCGGTATCTCCCCTCCCTTGTGACATTTCATGTTTTTATAAAGCAAAGTAAGAAAGGCAACTTCGACGCCATGTTTATGTCCACATTAACACCAGTAATGTCAACATGCAACGTGGAGAGTAAAGTACCTCTTAGTAAAGCATTGTCTGGTATTCTTCTCATAGCATACTGGACACTCACAGAGAAGAACCACTACCAGAGTTAGACCAAAGAAATTGACCGTAGCAAAATGGGCAAATTCGGAGCGAACTTGTACTTGACAAGTTTCTTGTTGTAAGTTAGTATGTTGACAATATCTTGCTTATGCAGTGTTGGCATTAAAAATCTACTCATTTTAAAGTCATAAAAGTCATTGATGACAAGGTTGGTATCACTGATTAAGCGAAACTTGTTCTTGCTACACCTACTCTGTAAGAAACCTGCGATTATAACGTTTCCCCAGACTTCAGTCGGTTTCTGAACAGAGTCTGGGAAATATGCCTACTCTTATCTCGTCCTAAAACAATAAAACCAAATGATAGGAAATCAAAATGCTCACAAATGATCAGCATGCATACCTTAAACTTAGATGCAACATTAAGGGCATGATAGAAATCATGTCTCGGTGCTACGTACAAACAGTTACAATTACTTTAAATTCATCCGACGTCTGCGGGCACAGCTGCCGCCTCAAACATAACTACATCAACAAATGTGATACTAAAGCTATCATCTTTGCCATGATTCAAGTGCCAGCACACTTTTGCTAGAAAAAGTATTACGCCAGAAAACCCTATACGTTATTTTTGAAAGCTACAAAACTTTACAATATTTATAATTCTAAACGGTATGGAATAGGTTGAGTATCCCAACAGGACAACAACAAATTGGTTCATGAGTCAAAAGATACAATAAAATATGCAATGATAGCAATCGTCAGCAACAAAACACTCAGCAAGGATCCTCCTTTGCGATAAGGACTGATCTTTTGAATTACAGTTCACATTACAAAGTCATCCTGTAATTTTAACAATGTTAAATACAGGTTTTAAAATCAAGTGCGCTTAGCAGAAGAGGAATTTCATTCCCTATGTTCCTGAATTTAATGGCATTTCCTTCTGTCTTTCATAAATCCTCTTCTCTTCATGTAACTACAGGCGGTGATAGTAGCTTTCATGAACAACTAAAGACTGCTTAATTTCCGCAATAGAGCTGCATCCTATAGAATTAAGGAAGTAAATACAGCATTTCTCTTTTGATCTCAATGTTACACTCGTAGCTTGACAAAGAAGTATAATAGTAGCTTAGCGATGCGGATACGACGCGGCCTGCAGGCCAAATTCAGTTGGTTACGCGAACATTGCGAAAAAAAATTAAACTTACCATACGAAAAACTCCAACAACAGGAACACGGATACGGAACACGGACAAGATATCAATATCACGAGTACATGAGTATACAAAGACATGTAGGACTGGGACCAAGCAAGCACAGGAGAAAACAATTAGAATAGAGACAAACAGCAACAACAAAGGCAAGAAATGATCGATGGAAAGGCACAGAGAGAAGGAATAAGTAGGGTAAAGAAAGTATACATTTGTATTGGAAAAGTTAGAAATTATAGAGAAAAAGAAACAAGTGTATATATGGTTGTTAATGGAAGTCGAAGTCGAAGTTTAGTCCGTGACGGTAAATGGACAAAAAAGCGTAGATGAAGCGTTTCTAAGGAGCCTATGGTGGTGGTCTGCATTGGTCTGGTGGTGCGTACACGAAAGTGTACAAGCAATAGCGGAAAATAAAGCTTCTCCCAGTCAAGTCAATCCCTTCTTCTCGTGGTGCAGACTGTTCTTGCGAAGGGGGCTTTGGCTTTGGGCGAGTCTCTGGCGCCCTAAGCAATCAAACCGGTGCCCAACTGCCTTGCGGGTAGGCTTTTGAGCTAAAAGCTAAGACTGAGGTCCCAGACAGAAACCTCCGGAGGAGGAAGCACCCCGTTCGACCCTTCACTATGGCCCACCGGCGTGTGGGCATGCCCTGGTGCTGGGTCAATTGCTTCCCCCAGTTATGGGTTAAATATACTTCTACTATCATATGCAGCGTGGATTGGCACTGAGGTGGTTCCTAACAAACCTGAATTCCGGCATTCCACTGCAGTCCTTCCAGCAGACCTCGGTCATCATGGTCCACCCATGTCACCGTACTCGTCTCTGGCAGGATCAAGAGCGTGTGGCTACTCCTTGCGCGCCGGTAGCACCATCCTAATCAACTCCTCAGCGCAGGCCTTGTCTTCCCAACCCCTTCCCCCATGCCCAGCGGCGACAGGCGACAAGCGACGGGGGCAGGCACAGGATGTTGCTGGAAGCTTTCAGTTTGGGACCTACACGCTGGCGGCACTGGCAAGATGGCCGTTTTTGGTGTGACCCAGGAATCACATACCGACCCGTGTCCTACCAGTGTGACAAGGCGGGCCTTTTCAGGACAGCACTGCCTGCCTCGAATGAGGATTGGCCAATAAAAGACGGCCTAAACAATGCTGATTCCTCTGATCTTGACAGGGAACCGCACCTGTCTGGACATCCAATCTAGCGGTCAAAAAACAAAGAGAAAAATCACATTCGCTACCTGGAACATTCGCACACTTCTAGACCGTACCAAACATGACCGACCTCACAGAAGAACAGCTCTAATAGCAGCAGAACTGAACAGATACAACATCGACATTACTGCCCTCAGCGAAACACGGTTCTCTGAAGAAGGATCCTTGAGTGAAGCTGGTGAATGCTCCACATTCTTTTGGAAAGGCTTACCCAAAGAGGAGAGCAGAATACATGGCGTTGGGTTTGCCATTCGCTGCAACATCCTAAGGAACCTAACTGCAGTCCCTACAGGCATAAACGAACGGCTGATGACATTGCGAGTCCCACTCTCCAACAAAGTGTATGCAGCTGTTATCAGTGGATATGCCCCTACACTTGACTATGAGGAAGACGTGAAAGACGCCTTCTACGACTCCCTCGACACGGTCATCCAGAGGATCCCAAGAAGAGACAAAATCATCCTGCTGGGTGATTTTAATGCTCGAGTTGGATCGAACAATAACAACTGGACTAATGTTATCGGTACCAATGGAGTTGGAAAGATGAATTTGAATGGACTACGCCTACTAAGCCTATGTTCAGAACATCACCTAGCCATAACGAATACCCTCTTTCAACAACTCAACAAGTTCAAGATGTCATGGATGCATGTTAGATCAAAGACATGGCACCTCCTAGATTATGTGATTGTACGACACTGTGACAGAAATGATGTCCTTCACACGCGTGCACAATGCTGGACAGACCATAGACTTATTTGCTCTAGGATGAAGCTGTCCATCCGCCCACTAATGCGAAAATCTAAGGCCTCTCCGAAGCTAAACACAGCCAGTCTCTCCACCATCCAAACGCCTTGAGTTCAAAAAGCAAATTTCAGATTTGATCCAACATCTGCCCAACCCCAACAGAGTTGTTGATGCTGAGCAAGGAGAAATAAATGCACTATGGGATGAAGTCATCGAAACTGTTCACTCCAAATCCAAAGAATGCATTGGAACCACCAACAGAAAAAACCCAGACTGGTTCGATGAATCAGCAGAAATCATTCAACCGCTGCTTGCAGCAAAAAACAAAGCTCATGATGCCCACTTTACCAAACCAAGATCTAGAACTCTGGAAAAAAGGTGGCGAGAAAAGAGAGCAGAGGCCCGACGGAAACTTCGGGAACTCCAAAATGACTGGTGGCTAAAGAAATCAGCTGAAATTCAAAATTATGCTGAAGAAAACAAGACCTATGAGTTCTATGACTCTATCAAAATTCTTTGGCCCTTCGCAGAACACAATCTCTCCTGTTAGATCAGCCGATGGATCAACACTTTATAAGGAAAAGGAGCAGATTTTGAATAGATGGGCAGAAAGCTCTTTTTAAAAAGATGAATCCGATAGATCTAAGTGTGCTTGAGGAACTCCCAACCCTTCAAATACTTCAAGACCTTGACAATCCTCCTAACATCAATGAAGTTCAACGTGCTATAAAAGCACTGAAGAACAAGAACAAGGCATCTTTTGTTAGTGACGGCATCCCTGGAGTAAGCTATAAGTACTCATTCATCACAACCTGGTGAAACCAGCGCAAGATACCAGATCGATGGAAGCATACAATCATTGTGGCAATATGTAAGAAGAAGGGTGAACGATCAGAATGTGGAAACAGCCGTGGAATTTCCCTGCTGGACATCGCGGGCAAGATTCTTGCGCGTGTTCTGCTCTATCGTCTACTGTTCTTTGTCACAGAACACATTCTTCCTGAATCTAAATGTGGCTTTCGCCCAGAACGTAGCACTGTTGATATGGTATTTGTTGCACGCCTCCTGATAGAAAAATGCCGCGAGCAGTAGAAAGATATGAAGTTTGCTTTAGTAGACCTCACAAAGGCCTTTGACACTGTCGACCGCCAAATGCTCTGGCAACCACTGCAGAAATATGGATGTCCCCAAACATTCTGCACCATGATCCGTCAATTTCATGATGGGATGCAAAGCCAAGGTTTCAGTTGGAGGAACATCCTCAGATGTGTTTGATGTTCAAGTTGGTGTGAAACAAGTTTGTGTATTGGCACCAGTCCTATTCAACATCTATCTTGTAGCAATAACTCTGTTGACAAGATCACAAGTAGAACCTGATGATGGCATCCACATCAAACATCATTTTGACTGCAGCGTCTTCAACATACGTAGACTCAAATCCAAGAAATTGACCACTACTTCCTCAGTTTTTGAACTCCAATATGCTGATGATGCAGCCATAACATCCCATGATTCAGCATCACTTCAGAGAATGACGACCGCTCTAAACAACTCGTACTCCAGAATGGGTCTTTTAGTAAATGCTAAAGAGACAGTAGTACTACACATCAAATTTCCTGGAAACAATGCAGCGGGGCAGATCTTTGTAGGAAATGATCCCCTGAAAAATGTGGACACCTTCACCTACTTAGAAAGCATAATTTCGTCAAACGGTGAAATCGATGATGACATCCAAAGAAGAATCAATCTTGCCTCTGCATCTTTTGGCTGGCTGCGAAGAGAGTGTTTGGTAATGGCAACCTTCACCTTGCAACCACAGTAAGCTGTTGTTATATCCACACTTTTGTATGGCTGCGAATGACAGCTAAAAGCTTCCACATTCGCTGCCTCCAGAAAATCTTGAACCTCACCTAGAAGGATAAAGTCCTCCACACAGAGTTCCTGAAACGTACGCAGACTACCAGCATAGAGACAATGATTTACCAACGCCTCCTACGCTGGGCAGGACACGTCATCCGTATGTCAGACAACAGACTGCCAAAAACTGCGTTGTTTGGTGAACTTGCGATGGGAAACCACCCCCAAGGTCGCCCGAAGAAAAGGTTCCTTGACCGTCTAAAGAACACCTTGTCTTCCTGTGATATCCCACCAGATGAACTCCAACAACTAGCTCAGAACAGAGAAAACTGGCGTGCCACCTACAAGTCTGGAACTGAGAAATTTGAGAAAGAACGCACCCTCACCCATGAAGCAAGACGTCAACACCGACATGACCAGAATCACCTCCCCATCCCAAGTGGTTCTTACCCCTGCCCAAAATGTCCAAGAGTGTGTGCATCCACGATCGGTCTGAATTCTCATCTGACTGCTCACTCACGGAAGGAGAAAGGAACCAACGTCGTCGTTAGCCATGACGGGCAGCGTTAAGCAAGTAAGCATGGTGGTGGTCTCTTAAGGTCGTGACGATCGACAGTGCACTTAAGGTCTGTTGTGATGTTATGGCTCATCCGGTCAAAATGGGATGCTACGGGTGTATCAGGAAGATGGCGTATGTCACCCAGGTGTTCACGGAAGCGCTCAGAAAACGAGCGCTTCGATTCACCAAAGTACAAAACTTCACATTAAGTGCACTTGATAATGCACACTAAGTTCGTAGTGGTATATCGATAGTTGCGGTAAATGTAAACAGTGCCCATAGGTACTGCGATGGATGATGAAGTGTAAGTGAAAGGGCACGTTTTACAACGTCATCTATGGCATGAGTGTGTGCCAAGTAGCGTGGCTGGTGATGTGAAGGTGGGATTGCTCCGGACGGTGTTGCGAACGAGGTGATCCCCCAGTGTTTTGTCACATCTGTATCATAGTATGGGTGGCTCGGGGAAGATAGGCGCGGTCAGAGGATCGGAATTTATTATAGAGTGATTTTTAACTAAGATGTCTGTGACTGGATGGTTGAAGGATGATAAGTTATTACTAGTGGGATGCGTGAGTTAGTTTGTAGTCTGTTGGGTTTAGGAGCCATGAGATCAGCCCATGTAAGAGTGAAGAGACGGGATTTGGCACAGGTGAGTATGTCTTGTGGATAGCTTCTGGACTGGAAGAAGTGGCAAATGTCATCCATTCTGCGTCAAAAGTCAAGATCATTGCAACAGATGCGATGCAGTCGTACCAGCAGGGAGTAAAGAATGCTTTTTCGGTGCGTGAGGGATGAAAAGAGCCACAGTGAAAGTAGTTGTGCGAGTCGCTAGGTTTATAATAGATGGATGTTGTAATATGTCTGTTGGTGATGGTTAGCGTAAGGTCGACCAATGGGAGAGAATTTTCGGAGATAGACCAAGCGAATATAATGGCAGGATGGAAATTGTCGACGTAGGTATAGAAGCGTTCAAGTTCGTCGCGCGGTGAAGTGGTTGCCGCAGCAAAATCGTCAATGTATCATTTTACTTTGTTGCTATTACACCTTACTGACATAGTGAAGAAGATAGCATAAACTTCACGGTCATGAAGATACCGTATCTCATAATTAACTTTTCTGTAAAAAAAACTGATGAGTGCACTGTTATGCTATACCAAACATAATAGCTGTTCTTGCGTGTGAACCCCGGATCATTGAAGTTAGATGTCCAAGACGATTACAGTAATTTACAGATGGCACTTTAGCGAGAGATATTTCTTAAACAAACTTTTGTGGTACAAAACTTGAAAATCGTCCTGAAAATTTGCGATATGCCGTGAAAAACATACTTAAAAGCTTTTTTCGTCTGACAATCTTCAGAGTATGAATCGTCAGCAAGGAAAGTATAAGGAATTTGAGACGCAAACATGGCATACCTGATAGCATCATAGCACGAATCAATTCATCCCGTAAAATTTGAAGCACTTTGGATACACCATTCTCCCCCTGAAATACAAAGGACAATTAGACACATAAAACAGTCATTTGGCGACACAAATTCAGCCTGAATGTAATGTGACTAAGTAGAGTCGTTATTGTAGGGTATACATGGAGGTGTTGATATTGATCTTTGAAGTTAAAGAATGCACGGTATGGTCATTTTATTTCCATAAACTGTGCTTTTGTGCTAGTGGGTAAAGTTTCAACTTTACATTGTTATGTTTATCTTTGGTGATCGCGTGACTAAGGCCCTGTAGGTCGAAAATTGGCCGACGGATCGTTCTCTTCTTTAAAGGCGCTTTAAAGTTACAAATTTTAGATGCTATATACCAGCTCCACAGGACTTCATTTTCGCGGGACATGACTCAACAGGAGCACGATAACCCAAGTGTAAAAAAGATTCACCATCATGTATAACGTCAAACTGACGTACACAAATGTTGAGATCAACCATCAAATATGATCATTTCACTGTACTTACATCGTAAGCTAGTCCCCATAAAATTGGCCTGCCAACGAAAACTGCTCTTGCTCCAAGCGCTAGTGCTTTGAATGCGTCAGTACCAACACGAATTCCACCATCCAGATAGACTTCACATCGACTATTGACAGCCCGTATTACTTCAGGTAAAGCCTCAATCTGATTCAGACAGTAAGAATAAAAAAAGAGTTTAACATACCAAGACTAGAAAACAAATCAAATACAGAAATGAGAAAAATATGACGAAGGTAGTAATTTAACCACTCTTTTGAAGTGAAAAGATGAAAATTTTAACAATCAATAGATTGCTAAAACGATGTCGCAGACAACGGAACAGCAAATACTTCATAGACGCAAAAAAGGTGCATATATACAGTCACGAGGACAGAGAGACTGAAAATGTCACTAGAAAATGTCTAAGGTATTAAAGATAACACAAAATAACTATAATCATTACCCTCTTATGACAGGAGAAAAATTAAACTTAGTAACAACAATTAAGTTCTGTCAGCAGTCAAACACTTTCAAATTACAATTAGCAAAGCAGTAAATATCACTCCGACAGAACTAAGGCTCTCATGATTAGGAAAAATCATAATCGATTAATCTATGACCCATAATGTAATCTTAATCGATTAATCGTCAAGATAACGCTCTGAAAATACATAAACAAACACAATCTACAAATAAGGTAGTTAGCAGCTGTTTTATTCAATATTGGGGGGGGGGGCTTAAGCTCCCTAGCCTTCCAGGAATTACGGTCCTGTACAATAACTCCTTCTGTTTTCTGAAGAATCGTTTCAATCTCAGATCTCTCACACACCAGCCTGATATCTCGGTCTTGTTGACAAGCGCGAATATTCATTAGGAAGACGGTAACAGTAAAGAACATCACGTTTGAAACATGCCGGGGTTTAATTAATAAAAAAACAATAAGCTGTGATATATCATGAAGTAATGTCCGTATAAGGAGTACTTAAGCTTAGGGCTATGCAGAGGATTTTTATATGAAACAAGTTAAAAAGATAAAATAAGCTAAAACATTATAGCATTATTAATACCGTAGTAATCAACGTACATGCCTGTTTTATATTAGCAGATACAGCTGCTAAGGAGAGGGTACTAATATGGTCCTGTAATCATTAGACACCATGTGTGAGAGCTGAAAAGATGCGCGGAATGCATGGACCATCGGAGGTGCATGCCTGGTCGTTAACTTTGTAATGTTTAACTGTGATTATCCACTCAAAACACGCACAACGTTGAGAAATAGATTTATCAATTACAAAGATTTGTAATCGATTACCAACCAAAATCTAATCATAATCGATTAATCGACTAATCGTGAGAGCTCTACACAGAAAAACAGGCAAGGAGTAATTTACTAAAATTATAACGTGTTTTACTGTTGCAGGAACTCCATCCAATTGCCTTGCACCATGGTTGGAGACAATGATGCCATCAACACCAAATTCAACAGCATTGGACGCATCTTCAGCCGTCAGTATTCCTTTTACTAGAATTGGTAACTTTGTATGATGACGCAGCCAGCGAATGTGTTCCCAACTCAAAGTCGGTTCAATGAGTGATGCCACGTAATTTGCCAGTCCTGAAGTTTTAACTCCGCGAACACCAGTTGCATGTTTTTCATCCTTTCCTAAATAATTTGCGAGACTTAAGTGATTTGGCAAACTGAATCCATTGCGAACATCACTGCGTCTACACCCAAGTACTGGAGTATCAACTGTTAGAACAAGTGCCTTGTAACCCGTACGTTCTGCTCGGTACACGAGATCAAGGGTAATACCTTTGTCTTTGTAAATGTACAGCTGAAACCAACGTAAACTATCACCAGAAGCCCCTGCAACGTCCTCGATGGTAGTTGTAGACCAGGAACTTAATACCATGCATGTCCCAAGGTCAGCTGCAGCTTAAACATCAAAAGTTTAAAAAAGTGTTACTTATAATCCACTTTCACAGTGTTTCTTATAATCCACTTTTTTGTTTTGGTTCATTCCTAGAATCCTAGTGAATTGCGACGAAAACGGACTAACATACCAAGGACAAAAGCAAGAACGCTTTACACCAAAGCTTGCATTCAAAAGAATGATTAGGGCATTGCAGTTTTTAAAATTGATCCACGGGTTGCTTTCTTCAAAAGGTAATAAGGCAACCCTTACTTTGTATCATTTGATACATCCTGTGAACGTAGTATTGTCTGCATAAGAGATGACACCCAAAATCTTGTTAGTTGTTTCTTTGTTAAAAGATTGACCTATCTATGGAATTATATCGAGGGTAAACACAGTGGAAAAGTTATGCCTCCTTTGATTTAACAGCCTTAAGTTGCAGTTTCAAATGGCATGCAGATGTGGCAAATAAAAAGTGAGAGTTGTCCAATCTTGATCTCTCTAGTTATGACGTATTACAAGGTGTAGCCACATTGAGGCAAAGGACTAAAAATATCAAAATCTTCCACCCACCAATCCATCCATCAAACAAGTAATCAATCAATTAATTGGCCAAGTAATCGATTAATAAATCAATCACTTTATCAATAAACAAAACAATTGCAAGAATGTAAATCAATACAAAGTGTCTTGGAGCAAAGAAACCCTTTTTGCAAAACTTAAAGCTAAAGTTCCATGAGCAATTTTTATGTGACGATTTTTCATTTATAATTTTTTGGTCGTGTAGATGGGGTCAATTAGGGATCATATGACAATTTTTCGTACAAGAAGTGCACTTATTCAAAAATTGCATGCCAACTGTCAAATGAAAAATGCATGTGTCAAAATTGCTTGTGTAAATGGGCTGACAAGTAAAGCCATTTTCAGGGAAACTTGTTGCCACATGAGCACATACAATTGGCATTTAAAATTATCAAAGATAACTTGTTGATCATCCACACAATGAACGAAACTTGTCAAAGAAATTTGTCATAGAAAATTGCATGTGGAACTTTGGCTTAAGTAAATTGTTCAGATGCATTTATAGGTTTAAATATGTTGCAATATTTAAGACCTCACAATAAACCCGCCTGATACAAAGGTATACCCTCATGTAGTATAACTGGGTACAAACCCGCCTGATACAAAGGTATACCCTCATGTACTATAAATAGGCTGATACTCAAGTAAATTAAGTATTGAACTTTTAATAAATAGCATAAAAATCAAATACGGTAAGAGAGGCAATCTGATGGCTCTTCTGTTTTCATATTTCATGATTCAAGTGACATGCCGTGAAACCAACAAGTTTTGTATCAAAAATCTTAATGGCATTTGATTACCAAAAAAGACATTTTTTATTCTTTGCAGAAACATAGGAGGTTTTCCTAATCTTTCATCAACTCAGCTTTTGCTGAGCATGTCCTTATCAAGACCAGCAGCCTAGGTAGCAGTTAAACTCTCCTCCTTCATTGGTGACCCGGGAGGTTTAATGATGCTCCAACATAAGCATGGTTGTCAAGTGATGGCCTGGGGCATAGGGCTTGTCTTTGAAGGGGCCTGTTGGGAAATGTTTCTAGACTATGCCCTCTTGTCCTTGAGGCATGCCTCTCTATGGGACTGTCCCCTATACACAGTTGAAAATATACTTTTTAGATTGAAATGCCTTCCTAAATCTCACTTATTCGATCAAGCATCTAACAGAAAATAGTAAACTAAAGTTTTCAGCATAACATTTCTCATTATTTTCTCATTATGGCCCGAAACGCCCGTGTCGGGCATGGGCTGCCACTATGTCTGCGCAAACTTCCTTCCACTGAGGTCTG
>JANTCA010030647.1:0-21573 GCA_024741275.1 Chironex yamaguchii | reverse complement strand
CCCTCATCAGGGTCACTCTTAGTGTAGATCCACATCTGCTCATCAGCAACTCAATTTATCAACACAACAATAGCAGCTACCCTCATCAGGGTCATTCTTCAGTGTAAATCAGCATCGGTTCGAATCATTTTCATAACACGGTAATATAAAGATCTTTGGTACTTACCAGTTGAAGGAATAAGAGTAACGGCCCTCTTTCTTCGTCTGGGGTGTGGTTTGAGGTATAGGTGTGGCGAGTCGACATTATTTTCTCTATTTCGTCTGTCTCCCGTAAAACTGACACTACGAACCCTCGTGTCAAGTAACCATTCCGACCGCACTGTCAACTCTACAGCATCAGAAAAAAAGAAAAAGACTCTTATAACTATAATACAACAAATTATATCCTTGCATGCTCAGTCAGAGCGTTGCTAATTATAAGGATACGAGGTCTAACCTCCTTTAGATCTATAGCCGTATCAGGCACGAATCTAGCCTAAAATCTGTGCACAGGTCGATACGAACGTCACGCCACGCACTTTCGTGGATAACGTCCAGAAGTTTCTGAAAGAAGTTAAAATAATTTTTTGGCCACTGGCAATAAACAACATGTTCAACAACAACATAAGCAAGGAGGGTTGAGCAATTTAATTCAAAGCATCAGCAAATACTTAGGCTACCCGCAACTTTGATTTCGTTGGCAACAAAATGTTACACTAAATATTATTTAGATTTTCAATGTCCACAAAATGCATACATGCGTTCTAGTAATCCGTACAGGGGCGATGCATGTCCCCTAAGTTTGCGTTGTCCCTGATTAAGCCTAGTTTTTCTCATTGATTACTTCACTTTAAACAATTGCAACAGTCAACTTGCTACCTATTTTGCTGCAGAGGCAAATTTGCCTTCCAACTTGATACGTCAAATATCATTTCTCCATGCGCAAAATCTTGACAGAAGTGAAATAGTGATTGGGTCCCAGGGATATATAAGCTATTAGCCTTAGAAAATACTACCGAGACCACAGCTTAAAATAACCATTTGGCTGGGGACTGTAAAAAGGCAACATTGGTCTGCACAATAGAGGTTCCTAAGCATGCTAATGTTGTTGATACAATAGGGGGTAGATTTACAGCAAAAGCATATGATATAAGTTGCCAATGAATAAGAAAAAAAAATTCATTACAGATTTTCCTGGCTTCAATTATCATTATTTGTTTTAACATCTGCCCTACGCTCTGCAAAGGTGTAGCCTAGATCTGCCGTTGCATACAAGCAAGCAGCTTTGTTGATAGAAAATGATACGTTATTGGCATATACAAGAATTATTAGACATTACTATGTCAAGCTGCTTCTTCTCGGTAGCAGGGCATAGCAGATAATGATCAACCTCAAAGACCTTATGAGAATAAAGTACGTTCATAAAGCATATAGAATGAGTTCTTACCATGACTTGAATCTTCAAAACCATGAGTCTGAGACAGAACAGATAAACATTTGATCAAATATACAGAATATCTGAATAGATGTGTTCATTTAAGGAAGCATTAGATTTGATGCGGATTCAATTATTAACATGCAACCTACCTTTAAAGGTAAGTTATCAACAGTACGAAAGGTCGAAGAAAAATGTTTGTTGACAAGAGTTGCTACTTCGGCTGGTTGTTACTGTAAATTTAACAATTAGGTGAAAGAAAGCTGGCCCATAGATCAAGTCAACACATCTTTCTGTCAGTTATTGTCAACTATCTATAGAATTATTCTAAAAAGCGGCTTAAAGAACCTATTGGTGTCACAACGACTAACAACGTCAGCGCATTAGCATGCATGGCGGTGTATGCCAATTATAATGTCAGTTCGATGCTTTGTTTTTATGTTGCAAAAAAGGGCTCATATTATACCAAACTAGACATTTTATGTATCACAAGTGTACCTCAAAATCTAATTCACGTTGCATCAAAGAAATCAAACGTTGATTTCTTAACAGTAAAAAGCAAAGCCTGGACGACATATGCAACTTAAAACATTTACTTCATTTCTAGTATAGCCTTCGATTTCTATCTACGTCACTACCAAAGCTTTATTTTTGAGGGAATTTTGAATCGGCTTTTTTAAGAAGAAACTGATCAGGCGTTTTAAATTAGTAAAATTGACATCAATAGTTCGATCTGCATAAGACTCAAGATTAGTTAACCACGACCATTCCAGCAGAGCCACATTAGGCCATTTGTTGTCTTGAAAGGTTGTCGTCTACATGGCCGACTTTACAAAAAACGTACCAACTGGGTTTTTTACACTAGTCGTTACTTCATAAAATAAGCATCGTGCAACTTATTGAAAAAGGCGAGTTTTTACTTCATGTCAAGGGTATAGATTTGAACAATCTTATCATCATATTATACCGACTTATATTATTTTCGTAATGAAAGTATCAGCGCAAGCGTAAAAGCGGGCTTCAAAAATAGGTCACTAATGGTTTTAAAAATTCTGGTTATTAGATAAGTTTGAGTCGTGTGTGAATAGTAGCATTGCCGCGAAGACTTGGTATTTCGGAAATACAAAATCCAATTTCGGTGTTTAAAAGTGAATAAAGCATAACTAGAAGTTGCAAGAAAATCTATTAGTCAATGACATACTAATGAATAACTTCTTTCCTTAGGGGACTAGAGATCAAATGCACAATAGAAAAATCCGTACTTGGTGCTTTGTGCTAATCAGGTTCACGTTTGGCATGAGAGAAGCGAGACCGTACTTGGTCAAGAAAATGAACATAAACATGAAGCTAGAAAAGATGCGAGTGGTGCTTATATCTAAGATTTGGCTACTGTAAATGGATTTTGAACCCCACAGACTTTACTTTAAGCCATTATGCTTATACTAAAGGGAGCTGTTTCGAACCTTTCTTCCTTCAAACGTATGTTACCCCAAAGACCAGACGACTCCCCGTGAACAAAATACCCCAATTTTAAACATTTTGGCAAAACGTTAACTAAAACAGAAATAAAAAAGGATTCCTTACATCAAGCCAATCTCGGAAATATCATCTTGTCTTTTAAATGAACATACTCAAAACGGTAAATATTTCAGTTATCTGGGACATCGTACGTTACATATCATGATCGCTGTATTGCCTGGAAACTACTCCTTGTTTGTACCCTTGACGTGATAAGAAGTCGTTTTTATACTTCAGAAATTAGCACTTTTGTCCATTCTACTCTTCTTCTCATACAAGCGAGGTCACAAGGGTACATCTGCGAATCGATTACATCATCTGCATGCCTCCATACACCTTGAAATGTGCCTTGAAAATTTACGACACTGCGCTAAAAACATATTATAAATCTGAATTAAGTGGCACTGACCAGTACTTCATTTAGATAAGATACTAAAACCTCACAGAAGGTGAATCCAAAGGCGTTGATGATTCTTTAAATGAACATTTTGAGCCAACAGCTTTGCATGCTGCCTCTCATACATAAGAACTGACATAAGCTACCTTCTATACTAGAAATAGTCTACACTAAAGTGCCCCACACCACTTTGCAATAAGGAGACTGTAAGCAAACGTATTTGAAACATGACCAATATCCAACAAACACATCATGCCATCATCATCCACGTTAGAGATGCAATATCGTAGACAGTATATTAGTGGCAACATTGTCGGACAATACATGATAATATGGTCTGTGTCGGCTTATAGTGCCACTGCTATCATACTAATTCCAAACATTTTTACAGGTCTGATCCTCCGTAGGAGCGATTGGGCACTCAAAATACGATCATTTACATGATTCTCCTTCTGGCTATTAGTGATGGTAAACAACAATCAAAATTGTCCTATTTCTGGCACAAGTTTAAGGTCAAGGTGAAGAGTCAGGCTTACAACGACGCTATCGAGTCAGTCTGAACAAGGGGATACACCTTGCGTAGGGCAAGCTCAGTACTCAAAATACAATATTTTTACATTATTATGTCGTTTTGGCTATTGGTGATGAATAATAACCATCAAAATCATCCAATTATTAAAACACTGAAGGGAAAAGACGGAGAGTTACGCACATAGTCGATTTTATCAAGGACAGTCTAAACATTCTACATAAGCATTTTCTGATGCGAAAATTTTAAAATTTTTTTAGTAAACTCCATGCTCGTCAACTGGTCGCTCTGGCCATGACAATCATTAATTCGGTCACTGTAGCCCTATCTGCCAGTTTACGTCTTCCTTGCTTAGAAAAGATAACAAAAAGTAGTAAAAGTAAACGATACTAACAGTGGAAGTTCAAATGAACGACAACTGTTTTTAAAACAATGTGACTTAAACGACTGCCTAACAGAATTAAAAGCATAATTCCCTCCGAAATCGTTTTAATTAAAAGTATGATCCCGAAAAGTCACCACATTACAATTACAAAGCGCGACAACAATAACTAAGAAACCAAGGGAAAGAACATAAAAGGCACTATATTCTATCACGAGAATCATGCAGCACAAATATGTCATCAAACTCCAGCAGATTTAAGTTTACGACTCAAGACATAATTAACATCTTCATCTAAGACACCTACCTGTTTCTGAGGTGATAATGGACTGACTCCCATATTGACAAAATCGTCATCGCTATTGAAATTATTTACATCCTCGAAATCTTCTTCCTCTAACGAAATACAAGCTACTCCACTTGTTCCTTCAGTACACTTTCGGACACCTGAAAAACGGAAGCAGGTACCCATATTAAAAAAAGGAAAGCACCAAGGTAAGCCTGAAATGTGAAAGCAAAATTTTTCAGAATGCGACCTTTCTTTGTGAAGGGGTCGATTTGTCTCGTTTGGCAATCAACACTAGACAATAAAGCATATTAATATGGCGTTAGAACAATATGTACACGATGGAAAGTAGCAGATTCAGATGTTGGTCTGCAGAAGTAGCTCATATCAACAAGTCAACAATTCTTTGCTGTCAAGTTTCAAGCGAACACATTCTGTGCACGAACTTTTCATTGCAGTATTAACACGAAAGGAAATCGTTACTTTATCCACCATTTTTAACATACTTAATACAGGGATGATTACATATCAATCAAAAGCATCTTGCTCCGCATGGGCACGAAAATTAAAGAAAAAATAAAGCGATCAACCGTTGTATAAACAATATTAAGAACGTACTGGAATTCCACATGAAGACCGGACGTTGTCTTGAATCTTCTTGGAACATTTTACTTCAACTGTAATTTCAAAACCTTTTAAGCGAGAGCCAATAAAGTTCGCTAGGATGGCAGTAACACTATCAAATGTCATCCTTTTGGCTCATATCAACCTTCTTTTCCTTCGTAATTATCAAAGTTCAATGCTAATCAGAAACTACAGTTTAATAAGCATGGAACAAAGCAGGTGTCGTTCTCCTAATGGATTCAGGCAGATGTTCTTGTTGGGTGGGGAGGAAATTGCATTTTAATTTCAGAAATTCGATAACCTTTAACAACCGGTGTGGTACTAATGCTAAATCATTTTTTAAGAAGTCAACTGAAACACAAACGCACTAGCACTCACTTAAATCGTGTTTCTGTGTCTATCACCTACTCTCTTCTTCCAGACTCAAACAAGCAACACTGTAAGAAAATATCAACACAGAGGTTGCAACGCCACCTCAAGACCATTGCAAATCACACTCTATGTACGATGGAGAAGATGTCATCCGGATAAGCTTTCGTAGCTGATTTTACATAAATGTTTCTCCCTTTTTCATACTTGTAAGATGGTGATAAAGTCATAAAAATCGTGCGGGAAAAGCGTTCCTCCACAGTACTTTTTGTAGCCTGTGAATCATGCATTGCAAAATTTGGTACTCATTAGGAGAACTATTTACATACTGATAATTGAGAGATGTTCCAATGATTAGTACAAATAAATTGTCTTCAAGGGAAGGCTATACGTCCAGGTTCTTTCGTCAATTAGCCAAAACAAAACTTGCGTATCTCTCTATCTTTCCAATCGTCAAGACGACATTTATAAGCGCACTGACTTCATAATACTTTCGTCTTGTTTTAGGGTATGGCATCTTGTCTCCAAACTTACAATTATCGGCACATCATTATGAATCGTATTATCTTTGACAACATTTCCGGCGTACTACATACGTCATATTCCGTCATCTTAGTATTTACTGCCTTAATGGCTTAGAAAGTTCCGCTAAAATTCCGCAAATAGACTACTCATACTCCTCTTTGCATCACTCTCAACACATTTTGGCATTACCCATCCGATTCTTGGCCAGACTCAACTTTTTTTTACACACTTAATTGCACAACCTTTTCTGATAATTTTCGGATACTTGGCACAGCTAAATAGTCCTTTCATCTAAGCGTATTGGAGTCTGTATACATTTAAACTAGAAAGCCAGTGCTCTGTAGGCAGTAAGAGTTCTTTTTTTCACTTGGACTCTTCCAATAATGTTTTGTTTCTTCATTTTCTCTTTCCTGGTTTCCTTTCTTGTTTATGATTGGCTAGTTTTGCTACACGTTTCGTATAAATAGGTTACCATATGCATATACTTTCCTTTCTGACGTTTCATACTCTGAAGAGTGTCAGACGAAAAAAGCTTTTAAGTATGTTTTTAGTGCAATGTTGCAAATTTTCAAGGCGATTTTCAACACTTAATTTGCTTCACAACCTGGTTACGAGCCTTCCAATCCTGTGCAATGTGCGTCTAGGGTGGGACCATGTCTACGAAGTGTGTGCAAAACTAGCCTCGTCTTCCCTAAATAAGCAAAGAAGGCAAAGACTGGGCTGTTGAGGGAAGGCAATGCTGAGTACCATGATATGAATTGAAGCAGACGCTATGGCCACTGACATGACCAACAGGGGGAATGTAGGTGCCGTTGGGAAGCCTTCCTTGCCCTGTGTCACAAACAGGTGAAGTAACAGGTAATAGGCTCCCTAAGTAATATTTTACTTTAGCCATCGATATCAAAAGTGATCAAATTTAGCAAACCTCTGTTCTTCGACGTACTGAACTAAATACCCTACTGGCATCAACAGCTCATTTCAGTAGCCCTCTTTAACTAGACGTTGTGTCCACGGTATTCACAAAAGTTTTTTGTAGTCAAAAGACATTCGAGCCCTGGATGAATATCAAATTGATTGATACAGCAGTACTAACAGGTAACAGTTCAGACTCCAACAAATCTGTATCCTCTTTACTTGCATGCAAAACAAACGTATCAGCGAAGTCCAGGGAATTATTCCACCATGGTGCCACCTAAAGGCACTTTGGACTTGACAAAATCGATCATAAAATGACAATTAGAGACAAAAATGCGATGGAAGAAGATGAAAAACTGATCCTTACATTTATAACTGATGAAAGACAGAAAGTACAATAAAAC
Source organism: Chironex yamaguchii (assembly GCA_024741275.1). NCBI lineage: Eukaryota > Metazoa > Cnidaria > Cubozoa > Chirodropida > Chirodropidae > Chironex > Chironex yamaguchii. The sequence continues at coordinate 14,210 of JANTCA010030647.1, read as the reverse complement.
AGTATCTTACTCGTAATATTTATACTTGTTGAACAAGGTATTGGTGTCACTTTGCGCCTTCGTTGCGGTCTCTGCAGAATAGGAAAATGTTTGCACACGGAATGAAAAATGACATAAAATTTGCTAGATCACGAGACTAAAAGACTATTAAATAGCTGTCAATGTATCCCAAATTCTCTTTGTTGCGTTAGGAGACGTTTTGTCAAAAGTATTTAAAACATTTCGTAATCTTCCACCACATCCGTACATAATTCGATTTTGGGGGCTGAGAGTACGACGTTGTCAAAATTCAGACCTGAAATCTACACAAAACGTTGACAGTTTCATCCAAAGAGGTGGTGAAAACATTTTCTTGGAGACAGGGGACCTGGGAAACAGCTCTTACATTTAAACACTATATGTAACGGTCCTACTAACGTGCTCATGCTGTACCTTACCATTTCAAATCTTTGCGCGGCATTTCTGATATCATAAATTTGTATCAAATCAATTTGCATTAGTTTCATTAAATTCTTTAGTATACTTTTTCCTTATTGCTCGTAAGAAAATCTTCTGCTTCCCGTTAATGCTATACAGACAGTAAACAGCGTGTCTACTTGCAAGTTCAAGCCGAAAATAGAACTAAACCCGACAACTTTTTATCAGCAAACTACACCAGAGTTTAAAAAAAGGCTGACACAAGGTTCAAAGTAGTTGACCTCGTGCTAACAATACAACAGTTATTTGCCTCACAGTAAACCGCAAGGGATCAGAACTAACTACATCAATAGCTAGATATATTTTAGTAAATCACGATAAACTCAGTTCAATTCCATAGTCCAGCAATTGTCATTGAAAATTTTAAACACTTAGGCTTCATATTCAGTAAAAGCAGGCCATATCACCACAGTGGCTAGAGTGGGGAATTTTTTTGAACCTAACGACGGCTTCTTATGGGTGCAATGTTGCTATTAACAAATAAATATAGGGTACAAATTTTATAAAATGTACAGAAGAATGCTTACTGATAAATATGCAACATATCTGTCAAGGAGCCGCCATTGTCTAGTTAAGATGACAAGTCGCAACAAGAGATAATTGCTGAAAGTAATAAATGATTTACTAATAAATGATTGCTAATAAATGATTTACTTCCTAGTATATACCCTATCCCTGGCATGAGAGTTAGCTACGATTGATAACGAGCTCGCTACTAACAAAATTACTTGCATATCAACGATTTCCTAAACTGTACTAATATTGAGATACTTCCTGTATAGTTCGTTTGCTTGTACCTTTTGTCACTGGTCAGCAGTATACAAATCATACGTAATAAAGACACTAAACTGCAGTGGTATACTTACGTTTTTCGATGTCCGTTTTTCAGAAGCGCAAGTTGAGAGCTGCGACAAGTTATCGGCATAATTATATTCGTCATCAGACGTCGTTGCATCCGACATAAAAGAAGTTCCATCAATGTCCTCTATTCGAATTTCACAGTCACAATCATCACTAAAACCAGAATCCACAGTCGTTTTTCTTACATTCAACGTATTCCCAATAACAGCTCTTCTTAATAACGGAGACACATTTCCAGACCCAGAGCAGTTAAAAGGTCGTGACCCACTAAGTTTCCTTTCCATTTCCTGTCGTATTCTCATTTCGAGGGCCTTCTCAGTGTAATCAGAGAAAGAAGCAGGCCTCGTACATGCCTGGGACGGAAAAGTGCATATGTAATCCATCGCTTCCTCGTCATTTTCTGCCAACTCTGAGTCACTTTCTCTCTCATTTAAAGCTTCAACGTCCTGAAGCAAAATTTTAGGTGATACACAATCAGTAGTCTTCTTTAAATCTTCGCTGCCAAAATCCTCGTTCTCCTCTTCCAGAGACCAGAAATGGCTGGTGCCAGCCTGAACTCGACCTGGACAAGAGTAAAAATCAAAAAACGGGTGTAACTTGGTTTTAAAATACGTTTGATCTGTAAATCACTGTTTTGTGACAGTCAGCGTCCCTATTTTTTACACTCACAAAACGTAAGGTGTTGTGAACTTCGCGTACATAGACCATTTGAAAGCCTAAAGCTATCCTAAGAAGTAGGACCCAGTGCTCCCTGTCGATGTGCCAAACTCCGTGAATTGTTACGCCTGGAATAACAGAGGGTTGGCAGCTCTCTTTGCACTATTGTATATGTACATAAATAAAGCTGGGGCTAAACCAAGTTGTTTGCTTAAAGGTTACACTTTTAACCATCAAATCAACTATCCACCTCACAAACACCACATGTATTACAACGACAATGCCACGCTATTGACGACCAGGGCATTTGTCAACGTGACGTCAAGGTACTTTTCTCAAACGAACTACTAGGAATGAACTACTGGGAATGAACTACTGGGAATATGGCTAATGTTTTTTATCAATCCTTTAAAATTATCACAGCAGTGACAAACAAAGGTTTAAAATGGATTCACCTCCAGGAGAGGGTTTAAAAAATGCTCTTGTAAAAATATTAATAATTACCACATGCGTTTTACAAACAAAAAATTAAGTTTCCATCCCCATCGCTATGTTAATGGCTTTGTTAATTAGACTACCTTCGCTATTTACGCGCTTACTGCCAACTATTTGGATAGATTTATTAGATATTGCTGGTTTTGCTTACATTGGGGTATAGTAACTCATTCTATATCTACCTAGGAGTCATTATTCCTTCTCGTGTTCCTTACAGCATTAGAACAAATATTAGTGAAATCTTATTGTCTATTTTACTTTTACTATAATAATCTTCATTATAACCAGATTATAAAGAGTCAACAAGTGATTCAATCAACTTATAAAGGGCCGATAAAATGACAACTACTTCAAAACGGTGGCCAGTTGCACGCTATAGGGCCCAAATTGTAGCGCCTTAATATATGCAGACCATCAACGGATTTGATTTGACATGGTCCCCAGCAAACCAAGCAACACATGTCCGTTCAACCAAACTAGTATGATACATGGCGGACGCAGCAACGATTTCCACCACTAACACCATAAAAAGTGGCACCTTCTGCGAAATGTTACATATCATATTTTACCCTAAGGTTTACATCAGAGGTTACAATTGAACTGTTTTTGCGCCTGTGATAGTAAATCTCTAGTCTTTAACAACCTTGCAATTAGTTTCCCTCAAGACAAATGGAAGTCACCAAAACACGCTGCATGCCCTCGTACATCTAACCTTGCCAATATAAAAACACTTTCTGTACAGCACGGCAAGACAAATTAATTTCATTAAACTGTTGGAGGTTGCACAAGATTATAACATTTACTTGCCACAAAAGACTACTTCTTTTACTTACATTAACGTCAGCAAGAACTAAACTTTCAGAATACTCGCAAATTTAAAACGAGCAATCTGCCATGATCTCCTGCTCCGCTTTAATCGTAATTATCCATACATTAGTTGAGGGCTTAATCCAGTTCTGTACCATCAATACGACATCAACTACTATGACAAGTTCTTTCCGAAAAGGGTCTAATAACCTGGTCATTATGGTTCACTAGTTTTGTCTGTGGTCTTGAGCTCTTCTTATTTGCTAGTTCATTCCGTTCCTGTCCAACACATTTGCCATCCAAGTTCTTCGCTGACTGACCCTGTCTCTATTTCCCTGCACTGTCTCCTCCGGCAATAACAATGGCAGCATTCCAGCACTTTTTGGTTGCTGTTTTGTTATCGCTATTTAAATTCACGCACGAATTTCGTTGTTGATGACAATTTCTGACTAGCTACCCTGAAAACTCTTCTATAGCACCACAATCCAAATGCACGCGGTCCCTTAACCATATCTGTATTCAAAGCCCATGAATGACATCCACAGCTGAGGATGATGACAATGCGGGTCTCGATCATTCTTAAATTCGGTTTTAAGTTAAGGTTTCCACGAAGCAGATCTCCATTTTTCCAGAATACTGACTTACCCTCACCGAAACCTCTTTTGACCTCATCTATGTTACTTCAGTCTTTTCTGATCAGGCTTCTTAAATATCGACATTCTTTTCCTTGAATTTTCTTTCCCATTATCAGGCTACTAGGAATGATCTGGTACAGCTATTTTATTCTTCGTCAGTGCGGACGTCCGTGGTGACAGGGATAAAGATAAACTGAGAACTGGGATGTAATAGATATGCTGCGAGGAGAACAAATGAATGTATTGGAAATGATACCTATGACCTTTTTGATCTCTTCCATCGGACTATTTCTACTGTGGTGACGTTGACAGGGTTTTGATAAAGCTAACTTGGTTTCCAAGTTCTGGTTAGTCACTACACATCTGAATTGTCTAAATTAATGCTGAGTATGATAAACACAGCACACCTGAACCTTGAAAGCCATTGTCAACTCCTTAAGTTGTGTCGATAGCTATCATTATTGAGTGATTTCTACGTCACGTGGTCAAGTCAAATGGTCATGCAAATAAGAGCAGATACATAGTTAAGCAGGTGGTGCGAACAAGGAGAAAAAACTATGAAGATTATACGCAAAAGAAAATCATAAGGAAGAAATAACTTGAACAGTTTTGAGGTGAGAGGAAAAAAAGAGACTTGAAGAGACATTTTTAGTGGTCAGAGGCAATTAGACAACGTATTGTTAGGAGCTGGAAGAAATCCGTTGATCATCAAGAAATTGGAGACAAGGAACATATGGCAAGATAATGGGACAAGCATGAATTAATGATTATGCAGTCCAAAGAAACGAGCAAAAGTTGCGACATGTTTTGAGATGTCCAGGAATATCCTTGGATCTGCGAGAACTTGGAAACAAGAAACATATGACGAGCCAACGGACAAATGTCAGGTTAATTATTCCATTAAATTAGCTCCATCGTTACGTTCAGTAAGCGATGATGAAAAATTATCAGGTGTTGGATACTTCGTTACTATGGACTTACTGGGAGTACACCAATAATAAGTTTCGAGAGAAGCATTTCTTTGTAACCTCCTCCAGTGATTCTTCGAAATACACTGCTTTAAAATTTCTGAATCTGAAGGGTGAGGTTACAAAATTAAAAAAAACTTGGTAATGGATACGTCTCTACAGAGGACACGAATTTGTAAAGATCGGACATCACTTCGACATCAAAAAAATTGTACAATCATGTATGTGGAATCCTGCACATCAGAGTATCATAAGCTATTTTGACTGAGGCAGGCAACACTGCAGTTGATATTTAGAAATCATTCATTCATTACAGAAGAGATTTCTAACGATGTAGTTTAGGAAGACTAAGAGCCAGTCACGTCGGCGTTTTTGGACACGATTGTTGGTCACTATGAAAGAAAAATCAAATTAATGAGAGAATTCTGTAGCAAATCCAAAAAGTAAAGGCAATCGTATATTCACCTCATGCAGACAAAGAGCTTTTACGGTCCATAGTGTGGATTTGTTGAAAAATGTTCATGTAGAAGAATATAAGAGATAAAATCCTGGAAAGGAAGTTGATTTTACTAGAAAAGGAGGACAAGGCGGTAGTGAACAGTGAGCAAACAAAATTAAAACATGAATCTGACAACGCTACTCCAGTAGCGATCTGACCATAGCGAAGTTACGCAATGTTCGGTCAGTAATTTTAGGACACCAAGGAGTTTAATGATCTAACAGAGAACAGGGTACGGATTAACATTTTAGCTGTTGATGTAGGGGAACAACCTAAAAGTACAAATAAAACTCTTGTGCGTCCTAAGAAGGGGAAATGGCAGCAAGAGTTGAGTATGAGTCCCTCGGACATAATAACAGCTGACAGAAAAGTGACGCAAATGTTTTTTCACGATGGTTCAGTTAACCGTAACAATAATTCAAAAGTAGCAGCGTGGTAGGTTAAGCAAAGACTTAATAATTTTGGACAAACATTTGTGACCAGCTGGTACATACACCTTTTTCTAATACCTTGGTTAATTCACAAGATCTTGATCCGTGACAATCAACGCGCATAGAATCAAGTGGGTTCAAGAACAAAAACTGTCATTAAGGTGAAAGGCTGTATGATCTGTAGGAGATTTGAAGATGTTGCCCTAACCAGAGGTAGCCCAATGCAGCTACTAGGATACAACATAATAGTGATAATTATGCACTGTGCAAGACAACGAAATTGAGGTAGGCTTGAGTAGCAATCATGTGGTCATGAAACCTCAACTTCGAGCGTTATTTCTAAAGATCAATTTATGTTATAAGTTATTTCAAGAACAGGGATTAGGGTGCTTATTCACAATGATGAGGAAATACCAGTTGAGATTTTTGGACAAGTAAATATAGTTAAACGACGAAATATCCAGTTATTAATGGCATGCTCGTAGGAGAAAAAGTAAGCGGGAAGAACAACATGCTGACACGACTAGCAGCAGAGTGGAAGTTCTGACAACAGCCCAGGAAAGAGGGAGCGGAGCCCCATGACAGTCAATGCTCTGGAGAAGCACGTAGAGAAAGGAGGAGGTAAAAGAGAGATAAGAAGGAGAGATAGAAGAGATAAAGACAGGAGAGAAGGAGAGGTAGGAGAGGGAAAGAAATAGGCGAGAGGGTGAGATAAGACAAAGGGAGAGATCGGAGAGAGAAAAGATGGGAGAGGAGGGAATGATAAGAGAGAGATAAAAGAGAAGGAAAGACAGATAAGAGGGAGAGATCGGAGAGAGAAAGATAGGAGAGAAAGGATAGCGGGAAAGATAGGACAAGGAAAGATAAGAGAGAGTGAGGGATAAGAGAGAAGGCGAGATAGGAGAGATGGAGAGATAGGAAAGAGGGAGAGATAAGAGGAAGGGATATTTAGAGAGGAGTACATTCCACTAATTTACTTTGGCATTCACAATGCTCCGTTACATCAGCGATTCCCTATCTGACATACATAAGCACGTTCTCCGAGAGACACTGGCCACAAATGTCTGGCTTTTCAACCAGCTCCTCGTGGAAACGATATTATTTCATCTTGTAATGCTTACAAAGTAATAAAACAATATTATTGGAACCAGTACTCTGTAGGCAGAAAGAGTTTTTTTTCACTTGAACTCTTCCACTAATGCTTTGTTTCCGCATTTTCTCTTTGTTTCTTTTTCCTTTCTTGTTTATGATTGGCTAGTTTTGACACATGTTTCATATAAAAAGGTTGCCATATATCTATCCTCCGAAGAGTGTGAGACGAAAAAAGCCTTCAGGTATGTTTTTAGCGCAATTTCGCAAATTTTCAAGGCGATTTTCAAGTTTTGTACCACACAAAGATTGTTCAAATAAAACTATAATAATTTCGCCACTAAACATAATGTTTCTAGTTTCACCTTTTTAACAACTATGCTCAGTTAAAGGAAACTGAAGTGGCTTGGTCACATGCGCCGCATGGACAACTCCCGACTCCCCAGATAGATCCCTTTTGGCGAATTTTAACAGACAAGAGACCTTAACTTTGTTTCAAAGTCACTTATAAAGAGTCGCTGCTGAACATGAACACTGACCTCACTTCCTGGGCGCTCTTCGCATCTGACCGGTCTACCTGGAGGCACACTTGTTCCAGGTGCCTCAGCTATTGAAGATCGTCCACGCTCTGACCGTGAACTAAAACGACAGCGAAAAAAGCAGAAAGAAACGGCGCCACCAGCGCCAAATGATGACACGCTGAGCTGCAAATTCTGTAGCCGCCTCTGCAGGGTGCCAACAGGCTTGGTCAGCTATGAGCGCCGCTGCAACTCTGTACTTGAACACTGACCGCTCTAACTGTCCTAACCTCGTCATTGATCAGCAAAGATGACGATGCAAATGTTGCCACTGTTCAAAGGTATTTTTGTAATTCCCATCACTCAACAGCGTATTGGGTCGGCATTGAAAAGGGCAGGACAGTACTGCGCTGACAGTTATGAGGATAAAAAGGCGAGGAATTTATTCAAACTCTAACTATCATAATCAAACTGCCATCAATAATAATTATTTACATAGAATTAAACTTAACTAACAGTAAGAAAGCATCGAACTCACTGATTGCAAAACAAAGTAACCATTTTCAAAATGCCTTTCACGACTTTGCATCAGCAGGCAAGTTTACAAGCGTAGTACAACTGAGTTTATAAACAGGGTCAGTCTGAACAGCCATTGTAGCCCGTAAACATGGCCAAATGATAGATCCATCGTACAGTCAAGGCTGATTCCTTTTCTAGGTTCCAAAATATATTGCGAATAGCCTTAGAAAGCGCGGACGCTTTTGACAAAAAATACCATCACTTCTAGCATTCGCGTATGGTTTCTCCATTTTTCATGTTTTTCTTCAAACTACTTCGCAATATCCTGTTCAATCGGTGTATATTCCGTCTTTTTAGAATTCTGCGATAACTTAATTAGTTGAAATAACTTTTGTACCTCCTGCTACCTTGGTGTTGAAAGTTTTGTCGTGAAACTTTTTCATCTCCTGATACCACTACACTGTGAACAACATTAGTTTATGAAAACCGGTAAGCTTTCGCATGGAAATTATTGCAGTCAGAGCTCATTAATCCTTCATACTCTCGCGTCACTCTTCATTACCTTTCCATGAAAATGTTGTGTCATGAACACCTTATAAAAATGTCTGTCCTTCGTATGTGTCAGAAAGCTCCTTCTATACAAAACAGTGTTTTCTGCAGACGAATGTCGTATTTTAATATATTCGCAAACTGTATCAGTTTTACTTCCAAATTATCAATATCCGCGTTCATCATAAGATTGCTGCTGATATATTTTCTTAGAACTCATTCTTTTCACTCTTCTGAGCCTTTGTATATATATTCTATAAATTACTCCACTAACAAATTTCGCTTCCGTGGTTTCCTTTTATTTCTAACATTGACTTCGTAAAGCCGTGCTGTCTTTTCTTTTTACAATTGGTCTGAATGTACTGAAAACCTTGTTTATCACTTTTTATCAGACATAGGTCATGAAAAATGTTCCCTTTCTATCTTTCGTTACCTTCTCTTGCCCGTCTCTGTTTGGCTTGTTCTATTTTTGGGTAAACTAGAACGTGTGTGTGTCTTCATACTTACTTACAATGCACAAATAAATTTAGTGGTAAAGTGTTTCTGTTCTCTATTGCCGTCTTCCATGTTAGCGAACAGAATCATCAAGTATTATCATATGGATAATTGGTACTAATTAGCAGTGGTTCCGGCAAAGCATTAAGTGGAATATGCCTTGCCAAAAGAAAATTGAGTACAATTATCACTTACTTTTACAGAACTTAAATGCCGTGAGATTAGCCTTTTTGAGAATTCAGAGTTACAATTTAACTAATGAAGACGAAACCATCCATCCACAAATACAAAATTTCGACATTTCGAGTCTAAAACGATACGACAGAATGCCACTCATTTTCCCATATGTAATAATAAATCATCTATCGCGTTAATTCTGTCAAATAACAGTGACTTTGTGCGTCGCAATGTCGTGCATGGATTGTTACTATCTTCAAAGACATACACAAGTAACCACTTTATTCAAATACATTCTTCACCAGTAAATTTGTCTTCTTAATAAGCTAGTGGGAAAGTAGCTTTGGACAATTCAAAATACATCTTCTACGGTCCCTCGTCAAATATTCTTAGTCTAGAATACAGAAAATTTTTATAGATTTTTATGAAGAAGATGGTAAGTCACGAAATATGAAACCAGATCACTTATGAAGAAATAAGGATGAAGAAATTCATTTTTACTTACAATTAGGCAGTGGTGACATCTTTTTGCTCACTGGTGTAACTTTCCTAAGTCTCACTTTCTGTTCCTTCTTGAATGAATATATGGTTGCTAAGTCTTCATCTTGATTGGTATGGCTTCTCCTCTCTATAATTTCATCCAAACCTTTACTATGTTGCGTCGAAGAGCATAATATATTGAAGGGACTTGTCGACATATCCATCGAAGTAATCTAAAACGATAAGACATAAAGTTTAAAATCAAGGCAGGTGCAAAACCACGAGAAATCTCGTTATTCTATGACACTTGTTAGTTGAATTCCAGCTTTAGTAGCCATGCTGTCATCTAGAGACAGAAGAAATAAAGCATTTACGAGGATATCAAACAAGATTAAGTACCTCTAAACTTAGAAATACAAAAGTTGCGGCCTCTACGGTACATTAAACAGAAAATCAGTTTGCATTAACCCGAAAACATGAAAAAAATCGTCTTGATTGAGCAACTGCTATGTTACCAACCTGGCTTGAATCAAGCCAGCAAACCTAGGCAGTACTTATAGCGGAATTTCGTTAATCGCTGCTTCCGTGCGATCAAATTCTAAGGTTAAACTTTTTGAAGCTGATAGCTGGCGATGGAATTTGTTGATTCAAACTAAGGCTGAATCGTATGGTTATTGGTCAGTGTTTCTGCCTATCTTAAGTCGAAGATGGTGAACGAACACATACTAATACTTCGTTAATACCTAACATACTTAGGATTACTGAAAACTACTCTCTTATCACCTGCTTGCTTACATTGTGTTCAAAGTGCATTTCCTTAATGTCGTGGAGGAAGCAAAATTGTAATTCTTGGTTAAGACTACCCGCAGATTGGGGAAAATAAAGTCGTTGCAACTGACACCCTCTGGAAATAAACCACAACATGGGCACAAGATTTGTATGAAGAAAAGCATTGTGATAATAAGTGGAGTTTATAAATTAATCGTATAAGCAAAACGGTAAAGCTTGTGTTTAAAACAACTTCAGTATCATCTACAGTTTAAAAGAAGGATAAATTCAAAACTTATAAACACAAACAGCACAATACACGGTTAGCAGGGAATAATATTTCGGAGTTGTAATATAACCCGTAAAAATCCGCAAAGTTCTCTCTCAAAAATCGCTCACTAATTCCAGAAGCGTTACCACCTTTCTGAGTTCATTTTATTTTCAATTTCTTTTAACTAGAATCTGTTTAAATATAAAAGCATCCACGTACGAAAAGAAGTTTTCGGCAGCTTCTAAAACCGTTTCAAACATCACACATAACCCATAAGACCATTTTTTCTACTTCACAGATCTCCCTGAAAACAATTTTTCTCTCTTCATGCTATGCCACCAATCTTCTTCTTCTTTATGTGTCATGCACTAGGGCGTTGACGATCATGCGTTTCCAAAATACGCTTTCTTGACAAGAATGAATGAGTTCACTTTCGCTTATGGTGTTAGTCCATTCTTTAACGTTGCATAGAGAAGTCATCCTCTGTCTCCCTCTTACCCTTTTCCCCTCTACTTTTCCTGTTAACGATAGATTTTCTATGCTGTTCTTCTCACAACATGCCCCTAAAACGTCATTTTCCTTTTTTTCACTGTCTGCAACAGTTCGTACTTTGCGTTAGCGATTGCCAACACTCGATCATTTGAAGCTTTATCAGTCCACGAAATCTTCAGCATTTTCCTTATGAACCACCTTTCTGTTGCCGCTACACGCTTTGGCATAACAGACGAGATACTCCATGTTTCACAACCATATAGAAGGATAGACCAGATATAGCATTTCAAAATTCTCTGTCTTGTTGGCATAGTGATGTTTGAACTTCTTAAAATGGATCTCCTTTTACTGAATGCTTCTTGCTGTGCCACCAATACCTACATAATATTAAACTTTAATTTTTTATGTAAAATAATTTATTCAATGAATATTCTTTCAGCAAAAAACTACAACTAACGGGCAGAAATTCTTTAGTACGAGACAATCTGAATAATGAATTAGCTTCTCAACTTAAGAGTGCAAGCTCATTCGCCCTTAACATTTTCGAAAACGGCGTTTATAAACTGTTTGAGCTGTGATTTTGGTTTATTTAAGGCGTTTTAATTGCGGATCGTTCACCAGGATTTCATGAAATTTACATTTTATATCCAATAAAACTGTTGAGAATATTAATAAACGAGCCTTGTGTTATCTTCATAGTTGTTAAGAGAAACAACAGGGCATAAAACCGACCATAAAGGGTTGTAATTCTATCACTTACAACTTATTTGTACTCCAATATCAAGGTACAGCAGCTGAACTGCTATACTTCCTTGTGATGCTTACTGCAAAATCAATAAGAAGCAGTGTGTCTATTTTAAGGTAGGTATTTACACCGGCAGAATCTCTCGACATGCCATGGCATAAGCCCTCGGGCACACAAATAAACAAAGTTCTTAATAACAATCACAAAATATTACATGTACAGTCTAATTTATTCTGATTCATTAAACTTACATCAACAATGTTTTTTGGTACACAACTTGAAAATCGCCTTGAAAATTTGCGACATTGCGCTGAAAACATACCTAAAAGGTTGCCATCTGTCTATAATTTCCTTTCTGACGATTCATACTCTGAAAAGTGTCAGACGAAAAAAGCTTTTAAGTATGTTTTCAGCGCAATGTCGCAAAATTTCAAGACAATTTTCAAGCTACCTTCGTTTGCAAAATATCTACATTGTAAGTCAGGCAGTTTTTATAGCATATACGGCCAAGTCACAATAAATTGAAGACAACATCATAACATCAGCAATAACAGAATACAAACATATCACTACTATATCGTGGTTACCACTACCAGGACCGGTCTGTTAGGGTGCACTAGTGATGCCGGCCTTAAAACTAGTGAGAGCTGTGTTTGATCATCAGGCTCACGAACCAATGTCGTGGTCACAAAAAAGAAATTCGTCTCCAGGTCCTTAAAGTCGCACAATCAGGCTGTTCCCACGTAACACTAATCTTAATACTAGTCTTGGCTTTGACGTCATTCAAACTGGACAAAAATAACATTTTTTTAGTATTTGGTGGCTGCTAGCTAGCTATTTGTCATAGATTTTTAGCCCAGCAAAGACCAAAAAAGCAATTATGTACCCTTTATAATACCCCCTATCTAATAAACCCCCCTCTCTAAAACGTCCCTTCCGTAGAACCTCAAAAATTAAATAAGCCCCCAACCGGATTAATAGAGCTTTTACAGTAAGTTAGATACCGGATTAATATTATTGATGAAGAAGAAGTAACTAAAAACAATCAAAATGGCATCAGCAGTGTACGACATTTAATCAGCAATTTCGACTCAGCAATATTCTGATAAGTGATGACCAAATAGTAACATTACAGAACAATAAAGTATATAAATAAGAGGCAACTACTTTAAGAAAGAATCGTTTGACCTTTCTCATCTTCTTGGATTTACGTTTGACTCAGCAAGATGTAAATCTCTAATCAGTATTCTCTGAGCACTTAAGTACTTATGTTATAAAAGTTCATCTATACAGCCAAAATTTCTCATTTGGTACTAACGATACGATATAAAAGTGGAAACTTCCACTCGCGAAACTCGCGAAATTAACATGTTGTTACCTAGAAGGTTTCGGTTTTAAAGCATCTTTTCCTTACACAAACTATATCAAGAAATGTATAATTTGACAAAGGAGAACTATCAAGTCCTCTACATTCATTAGTGCACCCTTACATTTACCATGCGGTTTTTACATGAAATGGCAATAAAATATACCATTTTTGAGCAATATGGCACGAAAACAAGCCATTTTTATATGAAAATGGCAGGAATCTCTACCTTTTTCTAACATAAAATGCCACTTTCAAACTACTTCGCTTTAAAACCCTTGCCAAACTATCCCGACTGTAAATAGATGGAAGCGAAAACATCTATTTACCTGACCCGCTTTTCTTCAAAAGCAGCATTGTGTAAACCGAGGCTTACCTGAGACTTTTTATGCCTATTAATCCGCTTACACGAAAAAAAGGCTGCCATGCATATGCGATTGCAATGTAATGCCGTTTCTAAGGCAGCATTAAGCACCATACGTTGAAAAAATCGAGTCACATGACAACACTTAATGCTCTAAAGAATGTAATGGCGCCTGTATAATCGGCAAACTTCATTATATCGTCGAAAAATCCACGACCATTTAACTTTCGAAGTTTTCATTTCAAGCATTTGTGCTCCAATGCAAAAATAGGGACATCTGCCTTTATCATCAGGATTAACAAACATAAATTTAACATTGGTACGGACGACAAAGGAATGAAGTAAACCGTAAACAATTATGGAAATAGGATACCTGAGAAAATCAGAGATGATAAGTTAACAACTGAATCTTGTCGCCAATTGGTCATAGATGGATGGATGGATGGATCGACAGACAGACAGACAGGCAAACAGACAGACAGACAGATAGATAGATAGATAGATAGATAGATAGATAGATAGATAGATAGATAGATAGATAGATAGA
>JANTCA010030646.1:0-43449 GCA_024741275.1 Chironex yamaguchii | reverse complement strand
AAACATGTCTTTAAAACTAAAGAATATCGTATTATTTTTACAATGCCTCGCAGACTTATTGCTCTTTAGATCATTTGGCATATATTCTCATGTGAATTGCTTGTAGTGTATTAAAAGCAGTTTGGGCGACTTGTATGGTATGTAAATGTTGTAACAATAAACAGATTGAGTAAACATTTTTATAATTACTAATTTAGTAGAGTGTATTATTGCAAATAGCATACGATTGACCGTATGCCTCAAACTCTTGCAAGGCTTGGTAAACCTTTTTACGAACACCAGTCTAAATACCAAGAGTAACTATTAATGAGTTATTCTTTCACGATTTAATGATCCGTAATATAAGCGTTTTTAGTAGTATCATGGGTAACCCAAATACCTCCTTTTTATGGTGCTTATTATGAATCTGTGTGATTATTTATGGCTACTACTTGTACTTTTACAATTAATGTCAGGAAATATGAAGAAGTAAGGATAATAATGTAAGATCAGGGACACTTTTCTAAACAGTAAATTAGTTTCAAGATAGGCTTTAGAAACAAGTTTTACTCGGGACAATGCAACTTATGCGTCACTGCGCACAGTACGAGTTTAGGTATTAACATCAAGTATAGCAACATTGAAGCCAATTGCGGAATAATAAGAAAATCAACTATAACGCAATAGTATTGAAATGTTCAAGAGAAAACGCACTTAATTAGTTAATGCAGTGCAGAGAACTATATTGGAATAAATGTTTTCTTAATGTTATGGAGCGTGGTGCAAATCAAACATTCAAAAGTGTCATCTTTTAGGAAAATAACAATAACAATAACAGCTTCATTATCAAAGTTCTCTCTTATGTAGTCATAAAAATTATCTTTTAAGGGTTACTGAAAGCAGATACAAAAACTACCAAATGTGAAAGATTTTAACAATGATGTTGTAAAAGAGCCTTTGAACGTTCATCCGAGGTTTTGCAAACAATTCAATGATATGGATCTAGAGACAACAAAGTTTTTTTACTATGGTCATTGCAGGCAGGGATTCTAATCTTTCATGGATCACGCTAGATCTTATCCACGCTTCGATCCTCTTCAGTGCTGAAAACGACCTTTCTGCGGTTGTGGAGCTAACAGAGTTGGTAATAGCACTGGAATACACCTGCCAAAGCATTGGGTATGCATCTATCACCTTGTAATCTAGGTGACAGATGATAGCAAGTGCATCAGTGAATGAAGGTGGCCTTGTTCTTCTCTGTTTCTATCAAGTATTGCTCAAACGGGATTTTGTTACTTCTTACTGGTTGTTCGTACCTACTCAATTTCAATAAGTAGTTGCTTTTATAGCAGTGCTTGATGCGTTTTATGAAACAACAGCTTATTGTGCGGTACTCCTTTTTGGTGCCTGACAGGGTGACTACTGCTTGTTTTCTAATGCCTGAGTTTGCTTGGTGTGTGTCGTTGTTGGCTGTTTCTAACGTTTAGAATTTGAGTCGGTGTTGACTATGTATCAATTGCCTTTTATGTTTTTTCAGTGAGTTGCATTTTTTATATTTTTGTTTGTGGATATTTTCGGCATAACAAAGTTTGCAATAGTTCTTCATGCCTGTTTTACTGTTTGAAACCTTAACTTGGCACATTGTGCTGAATGGTAGTAGGCTAGTACAGGGCGACCGAACTGCTTATAGTTTTGTCTCTTCATTCAAACTTTGGCGCCCTTATCTGCTGGTGGCCACGGCCTTCTTGCACCCTGCTAGTCCATGACTGCCGAGACAGATGCCTGGACCTGCTTAGGTCTGCATGATGATTATTGTCAATTTTTAGGTGCTCTTTGAACAAACCTAACCAATGGAATTTTGAGCAATGGAGCTTGTGCTTATAGTTGACGAAGCTAACCTTATGCTGGTAAGATCGAGGTATTTTTCTGTTATTAAGTATTCTAATCAAGGAAAAGCCAATAAATAAGTCAGCAAAGGAGTCGTCATATAAGGTCATATCACAACTCATTTCAAATATGTGGTGATGGTCACAGGATGTGACTATCATCTATTAGAGTCATTCGTCAGGATCAATTAACAAAGCATCTATATTATGATATGTAAATATCTGAATGTTGGAGGATGACGGAGGGGGATCTCGCCAAACTTCGATCCTTCCACACCACCTGTCTTCAAAAAATCCTCCGCATCTTTTGGGCAGAGAAGATTTGCAACGAAAACCTGTTACGGAGATGCAAGCAATGAGACCTGGGCTCCATCATTACTAGAAGAAGATGTAAGTGGACAGGACATGTGTTGAGAAAGGACCAACAGTCAATCACAAGAACAGCATTGCACTGGACCCAGATGGAAAGAGGAAGAGAGGGAGACCTAGAGTGACGTGGAGGAGGACAGTCGAAAATGAGATGAAAGCCATGCAGCAATCTTTGGGTTCATTACCTAGGCTGCCTCAGGATGGGCAGAGATGGAAGAGCTATGTTGCTAACCTATACATCACTGGGTGTATTAGATAATGATGATGATGAAGATATTCGGTCTATGTAAGTTACGTTGCATTCAGCAGTTTCCTTAATTTCTCATAATTCTAACTTTGCAAGAAAATATTTATTTTAGAAGGATAAGCAAATAGTTTTCTCAAGCTCGAGAAGTGAAATATTTTGACTCCTGTAATCCTTTCAGTTTTCATACCTGACAATGGTAATGCTTGCGTCCTTTTCAAAGTCAGAATCTATCATAAAGTACTGAAGTGACGTCAAAAAAATCTATTTTTGGAACTGATGGATTTTAACGAAATGTTTCAAGAATATATCTTAAAATTATCCCAAATGTAAAATGTTACAAAGATGTAAAAAATTATCAGAGATATGCCAGATCAAAGCACTGTATTTCAAGTTTGGTATTTGATTTCATGAACGGAGCCGATAACACAGTGGTCCCTATAGGAAATCTTAAATATTTCATTTGCCATACCTCAGGCACGTTTCGTCATATTGGAATGAAAGTTGACAAATTTGTCAAATGTTTTAAGTTTTTTGAGAATTGATAATCAAAATTTATAGATTCCAAAAACAGAATTTTTGTGACTTCACACTTTAACCACTCTATTCCTGTGTTTGTCCAGTGGTTTCTAAGAAAGACTTATAGTTTATCAGCCGCTTTATTGACAGATTTTGCATGTTGTCGCGGTATGATCTGTGAATTGTGTATGATTGATTCATGTATAAATTTTGAAATTTTGGAAACTCTGAGAAACAAATGGTACATCAAGTGTGGGGACCAAATTCAGAACCGTCTACTTTGCAGGATAGAAATCTCTGACCACTGAACAGCTGGGACGTTGATTTATCCGAGGTAAATTTGAGATATCATGATTTTGCTGATTGCGTCACTAGAGGGCTACACATATAGCACGTGAGCAAAGGCATTCTCATCTGTGACTTGTCCCCCTCTTTATGTACGCATGAGTCAAAAAAAGAAGGCTTCATATAAACAATAGGTGCATGATGTTGAAGTACACCCTCTTCCATCTCCATTACGTACGTACTCTAGGGATGATCCCAATGTCAATGTCTTTATTGCAGGTATCATGGAAGAATATTAATAAAGCAAACCTAGCTAAAAATTAAGTATACTGCTTAAAATAGAATAAAACTTGTTCTGAGATGCTTTTATTATTTGGCGTAATTAAATTTTACAGTTTTTTTCACATCAATATTATAATACAAATCACAAAGTTACCTACTTTATATGCATTACACAGAGCCTTTGAATCCATAGCTAAAGGCTTAAAGAGGTCAGGACTGCTTTCAGGAGTAAAGCAATTTGTAGTAAAAAGATGATCTGAGTCATGAAATGGATCACGTCTTGAGCAATATTGGCATTTAGAAATAAATAATTATTTTATTACATAAGTATAGCACGTACTCCATTGACAAAAATCCCAAATCAAGAACACAAGGAAACTATTCTAAAGATTTTATCATACGACAATATGGATAATTAAAAAACGTATAGGGTAAATTCATTTAGCAGATCTGACGCAATTCTGAGCACCATTAAATACAAATTATAAGTCAAGTAAATTCCATCCTCAATTGTAATAATAATAAAAACTGTTATTTAATCGAAAACATATTTTTGCAGGCCATGGCTTTCATTTTACATTAAAATTATTCTGCTTTCAGCTTGGTACTCAGCTACCTAAACATAGCAATATGAGGAAATGATAACGTGAATATCTTAGTAACATCTATGGAGAACACTAGTTTTGACTTAAGACTCTATATATATGACATCTATTACATTTTGCTGTATATTAGATAAGGCAGAATATATACTGTGAAAAATTGTAAGATGTTGTCGTCCAGCCCCGCATGTGCATCATACCGAAGACAATGTGCGCTTAATCTAAGCGGCATGAGTAATAATTGGTTATAGGTATGAAGGCATCAATCCACGACAAATTGTATCTGCAACAACTGATTAAGCATTAGGCAGCAGGTTTGGGACAATTATGACTATTCCGAAGTATTCTAGAATTTTGTTGTGAAATTTTATATAGGGTGTAGATGTAAAGGAATACTAAACATCTGTCAATGTGATGGTTGAGGGAACTCACTAGTGAGTGTATTAAAGTGACTTTGGTGGATGTTCTTTTCCAATTAGTTTGGAGTCCCTGTGGGCCCAGACCGTATGTTGACAGCTCTGCATGTGAAGTTATGTCCTGTGGAGACTATATTATATTATTTAGAAAGAAATTGAGAAAAGATACTACCTTTGTAGATAATTTAATCTTTTCAAAAACACTTTCATCAATAACTTTGTCCTTCGACTAAAAGTTTTAGCAACACACGTAAGCTTGTCCACCTATTGAACTACACACTCTACGATTCTGGCGCAAGTCAACCCTTTCCACAAACGAAGAAATCGAACATACCATACAGACTTTTACTCCAAAAAGACAAACGTCGTTGTACTTATCACTACGTTACACAAGAATGAAAGGAGCATGAACAATGGCCACTTTTTAGATATGCACCCTATATTTTGCTGTTGACCATCATAATACACGGCCGTACGTGTATCCATAACAAGTTAAATTCAAAACTAAATGATGCGTGTTCATGAGCTCAGAGATTCCTTAAGCTGTCGCAGAAAGAAGTGATTGCATAGATTTTAAACGTGAACAAATTTACTTTTAGGAGGTTTTTTCTCACCTCTTGTTTAATTGAATGTCAAGCTTTAAGATATTTGCACGATTGAACGATTCCATTGGGAGTGTTTAAAACGTTGTCTAAGCAGATTACGTTGTTTGCCTGTCTATCGTATATTGGCACGTGAGATTTGTATTCTAAAATGCTCTCCTGATAGTTAAAGACATCCGGTTTGAAAATGATTCTTGTCCTGTTTGCTAATTTATTTGGTGACTCTTTTATTATCTGGAAATGAACAGGTTATTTTGTCGTACCTTTCTGCTTAGATGCATAATTGACTTTGAGTTTAATTTTTTCTAGTGCATGTTAATTGTGTTTACCACCCTTTCATCTTAATTTTGGTAATTTCCTATGCATTTCGAATCAAATATCAAGGGAATTGACTTAATTTTCCTTTACTAAACTTAGGAGTGGTCATTTCGTTTGTATAACGTTGATTATCCTATTATATCCCATTCCCTGTTGTTAACAATAACACTCGTAAGATAATAAGTTCTTGCCTGGAGAGTCTATGTCCTGAAACAATATGTGCAAAGATAGCGATCACAGAGATGTCTCCTTCTCGCAACATAAAAACGCCCCTCTTTTGCCTCGATTCTTTAGTTGACTGGAGAGGTATCTCTATGTCATGGGTTAGATAATTTTTCAAAGTATGGAGCTGTCCGTGTCCACTTTCGAAATGAGCTTCTTAGGGCTAGTTGATCGTTACAAACTAATAATTTTGTATTTAATTTTTCACATACAACAATGTGCTTATTTTAACCTAGCAAGGAACTTGCTTTGTGTTGCTCTGCTTCGCTTTATACCGACTGACGTCTGCAATTATGTCAGTTGATTCACTATAAAAACTTATAATCATACTTGTCCTCTTGCCTTGAGAAAAGATCGTAGTAATCGTCTCCTTTGCTTTGAAATATTGATTATATTATTGGCTTTTAGTAGCCCACAATGTAACTGTCATATTGTTGACAAAGCACTGCTCATTTTGGACATTAATAGCGAAAGATAGATTTATTGGTCTAAAGCAAATTTACCTACCTTAGCATTCTTAATCCTTGTGGTACAAGTTAGGGTTATGAGCTATTATTTAAGTAGACGTCCCCTTACAAGATACCTATATTTATTATTGTTGGGATCCCAAAAGCAGCAACATCTTTACTGAAAGTTCGTCTTTTTATCCAATATTTTGAGTTTTTCTAGATCTTTCACAAGAAGAGTCTACACTCGCATGATTTGTAGTTACAAAAGTTTTGATGGACGTCTGATTCTGCATCGCATTTTAACAAATTTGTTTCGCATTCAAATGTTTTGAGCACATGTATGACCTTCCCCTTTTTGCTAACACAAATAAGCAGGTCTGCCACTTAAATCTTTGGAATGGATTACGATCTCTTTGCAAAGAAATATCTAGGTATATGTGGAAACTGCATTGAATTTACGTGGAAGCAAGCGATCTCTTATGATTGGAATAGATGCATATATGTCCAATCATTGAAGTAACTTCCCTCTGAAGGTAAGTTTTAAACTTCTAAAGGCATAGAAACCAGAAACATTTATCATCAAGGAGAAGTAGATTTTTTAAGTGTTTTATCGGAGAATCAAATGTTATGAAGTCCAAAGATTTTTACTATGTCTGGGTAGAAATAGGCAAGCAAAAGTTTGTGTCATAAAATTTTTGTCTAACAATTACGAAAAGCAGTCAGTAGTAAGCAACATCTCATTTGTTTCAGCCACATTTACACCTCCTATTTTTTCCTTGTCAAACTGATCTTCTTGTGCACACGAAGAAATAAGGATTGGTTTGAAATTTAAACTAGCTATTGGAAATGTCTTTGTTTTGTAAAACTTTTGTGAATTAAGCAATTCTGGCTTTGAACAATGCTTTGGAGGAAGTTTTGCGCTGACCAAAACTACCCTAATTATCCTATAACCAAACAGTTTTAAGCTAGTTACATTCAAAGGTTATAATTATTGCATTTTTACAGTATGGTAGAGATACAACAATTACTTTAACATACAGTTGAACGTTTTTCAGACGTTTTGCGTCAAATCTATTTCTTAGTAAGTTTATTAGGTCCTGTTCAACTAATGACATTTCACGTCATTTATTGGTAGTTATTTATGTTTTGTTGCAAGATTCTTTCATTGTGGTTATGTATGATGATTTGAAAGTCAACGCCAAATCCTAAAAGAATCTCAAGGCAATCATAGAGAATGAGCTGATGCAAACGGTGCTTCACAATTGTTCGCGTACTTTGAATGCTCACACCAACAACCCAAAACCTGATAAACTGAGTGTTATTTACAGAAGAATAGCTTACCTTACTTGAGCCATTTTTTCTTTTACAGTTTACAGTGTACAGTGATATTTACATTTATTTATAACACATCATCGAACTGACAGACTGGGGGAGACGGGTGATCGAGACTTTAAAAGAACAAATCTAACTCCTCAATGGACACGAAGAAGAACTGATATTTATACGTTAATTTCTTTTTGTTTTCCTACGAAGTACGCTTAAAATGTCCTTGAATATGTATGCCTCTAAGACATCCTGTCACAAATCACTGCATCAAATATTTTACAAGAACATGATCATTCGTAGTTATTTATTCCCAAATCTCAGGATTTCATCTCAAACGTCATCAACTCTGCAGCTTCACAGGCAGCACAGCGCATCACAAAGAACTAGTAAGAATTTGTGTCAATGTCATAACGCCCTTAGAAATTTATAACATAACATAAGCTTTTATTCATAATCATTCATTGATTTCCTTGCTTTCCCTCTATGATACTACAAGAGGTCGCACGAATGTGTGCCTTACAGCGTTTGGAAACTCGCAATATACGTGTTTTACAAATGAAAGGGAAACCTGCAGTGTCAAGAAAGAAAACATTGGACGGCAAGAACTGTGCCATCATTATTAAAGGAAGACAATTTGAAATATGTACCGTTAAATGAGTAGTTTAGAGACGTACAGGTTCATTGGTAAGTTTAAGATGTTATCTTTAAAAATCTTGCTTTAGAGTGTCAAAGATTGCAATGAAAAGTTTAGGATAGAGTTGCTACCATCATTTAAACTTCTATGCATCAAGAGAAAATTGAAGCTCGTACAACTTTATTAGCACTATGTAAGCTTCAGTCGGTAAAAATGATGCAATATTTGAGTTTTGTTTACCAAACAAGGATAAATGTCGCGGTTATGGCTTGCATGTCCTGTTTTTAATACACTTTTGCAGGGTTAAAGTAAAGTATATACAACGTGTGCATCTCGCTTTTCAATTTGTTGTTATGTTTTTACTGTGAAGAGAAGTGCAAAGAATATCACTGTTAATTACTGATAATTAAAAGATAATACCAAAGAATAATAAGGAAGAAATTGACAGAGGGTATTAAAGTAGGATTATGTCCTGCTGGAAAGATTTTCATCGCAATGGATGAATGATGTTCAGTTCTTGGGGAAAAGTTTTAAGCCAGCACAGCAAGTCTCAATGTGCCAATTGGAGTACAGTCCCTTGTTTACTAATTGAATACCGGTCAAAAAAATTATTCCCTGCTTGGAAGGTTAAATATACAGATGAAAAGGTTTGTATGCTGCAGTCAAAAAGATGATGGCTTTGTCATAAATTTGCAGCCTTTACAATTAAAGATTTACAGTGCTGATTGAGTGTAAAAGGAAACGGAACTGTTTTCTTTTCTTAATAAACTAAAGAAAGTATTTACTTGGAAAAAATGCCATCTATTGAAATGTCTACATTACTTATTTCGCTTTCATAGGTATGGACAATCATTGCAATTTTTCAAGTATTAGTTTGGAGTATGTAGTTCATGAACCATGCAGCATTTTAGGAGTAACAATAACTTTTACTCTTGTGGATGTGGATCAAACTGGACGATTCTGTATGATGTGTCAGCATCACTCGGTAGAAGAACCAGACCATGACGTCAAATGAAAGGTTGGTACATTCTACCCTTTGTTTGAGATATTGTAGATTAGCTAAGATTCTATATTCAATTTGGGCACAAATGCCGCAGGTAGCAACTCTTGTTGTGCTAAGGTGGTTTTATACCAATCTAGTCTTGTTACAATAGCGCTCAACGATCTTAATGAATAATGTGACATCGCATTCTGACAAAAGCAGCCTAGGGGCATTAATGACGTCAACTATGCGATTCCTCAGGCAAGAGTTCAGGTCTTGTAAGTGCACTAAACTCATTTGGAAAGGCAAGATTTACACTTTAATAGGCAGAAGAATTTAGAAAACTTTGATTAACGTCATTCCTTTTCCCCATATCAAACCTAATACTGTAAATTAGAATTATAATTATGATGTTGGTAGACAAGACTCTAACAGGCCCCTTTCTCTATGTTTGTTACTAAGTATTTTCTATTTGCCACATAAAATATACCAATTTTATGTGTGATTTCTGGCAAGGTAATTGTTAATTGTTAAATGAGGTTGGATGATTATTCCAGCCAAATGCCATAACTTCCCATGGCGTTACTTCAACGTACAGTTTTAAGGAAGCAGTAATATCAATTCTTTTTCCTACAAGTAGTCAATCGCTAGCATGTAATATCATTTTTATTGCCATGTTTTAAAATGTAAAAATTATTTCTCCGATACCTGTCTCAGTAATTGCTTAAACTTCCGAGGCTTTTGAAATGTATAAAATGGATTTGGCAAATTTGAAAGAATAGTTGTTCTCTTTTCAATTAGCAACTTTTCACAGTGTTAGTTTAATTGTAGGTCGACCTCAACCGGTTCTGACATCTAAAACTTCGACAATGTAAGTTAGTAGAAATTAGTTCAAAGGTTAATTTGCAGCGTTGTCATGGGTATTAAATTGATGGTATCAATGACCGCTCTAACTAGACAGTTTCAAAGCACACAAATATTTCAAGATTGTAAGTAACGCCTGGCTAAAACATACGATTGGGGAGATCAATATTACCATAATTTTTCAAAATACCTTCAGGTCCACATACAGATTAACCTTTATCTTGGTACAAATGCAATCTATTACTTCGTTGCTAAAGGTTTATTTTGTTTTTGAGCAATTCGGTCATTCGTGAATCTAAATGGGTCGATGAGCTTAATTAACGTCCCTGGGTGAGATAAAACCCTCGGGCCTTACGTGCAGATTGCGAAACTGCACCATCCTCTCTTTACAATGTTCTTCGAGGTGCTTCCGAGATAAAGACTATCAAGGATATAAAGCTCCTGCTGAATTTTCCTTTGACAACAATAAAACAACAATGTTTACTTTCAACGAGTTATTAGTAAAAAGAAATTGCAGATTACGTTGACCGGACTAAATAAAAATTTGCTGCTTTTCACTTCTCCGTCTAAACACTCTGCTATCTCTTAATTTCTAAGTAATAAAACACTTGTATTAGTGAGCTGGTTGCTTTCTGTGCATGATTACAACTTTAATATGACTTACTTTCATAGATGATTTTCGTAGTGCAGCTTCTGTAGGCAATTTTAAATAGCATACTCCTTATCGAGCGTTGTTGACTCTTATGCCAGGGTTAGGGAGTCTTTTCAAGCATACTAATTACACAAAATAAGTAATGTAAACAGTCTTCCTTGCAGTTTGTATCCATTTCATTGGTTGTAGTTCAGCATTTTATAAAGGTCTTCTTTTCTTCTGTGTCATTTATTGTTCCTGCGTTAGACAGTAACAATTTCAAATCCAAGCCGTTTCAGAATGTCAAAGTCTAAGAAGGAATAGCTAAAGGCCGTTATTTACTCTTTGCTAGTACTTAACTGTAATGGAGAAAAGAGAATTAAGTTACATGTCTAACCTTATTTCTGTGACAGGAAACGACCACGACGTTTCTCTTAACGTTGTCTAAGGGTGCAAAGAATTGGTGGATTTCGAGTTGAAATCTTATATTTTCTGTTTAAAAGACTCTAGTTCCATTTCAGGAAATGAATGTTTTCATTACCATTTACGATATTAATTATTAACTATTATGATAATGATATAAGCAGTTGCTGAAGTTTCCTTCCACGCCTAATAGGTATTTATCTTTTCACGCGAAAAAGTAAGGCTTAACACTATACTTCAATCGGCCAACCTGAAAAAAGTGTTCAGAAGGTAAGATTGCCAAAGAAATAAAACAGTTGTTCATGCTGAAGTTAAAATCACGTAAATTTATTTTTCTTCTAAAATCTGTTTGTTTGTTTTCTTATGCTGTTGTGCCACTGGACTCTTTTATACTGATCGCAATGGCCGCTAAAGACTAGGACGATTTCTTTGTAAATCTCTTAGCTGAAAAACCTAAGCTCACGTTTTAGCTCCAGTTTTAGTATTCAGTACTAAACAGTACACTTTAAAGTTGGATGATGAAGTAAAAGGAGTAATCATTTCAACACTTGTCTCGTATCTTTTTTTAAAGTTATGTGGATGCTAATTTATGGTGTGAACTGTGGAGAAATTTTCTTCTAAGAATACCTAAAGATCGTCACGTCGTAAAACGGAGATAGGAACTATGACTATGCAATAACAAACCACCCAAAGAGAAATGCACCACAAGAAAAATTTCACACGCCAATGAATGTACTCATGACAGACATGAGATGGAAAGTCCTTCTCAGTTTGTTCTAAGTTTCTGCAATTGATACTTGGAATAAGCCACACGAGGTGTCGAGTGCAATCAAATCCTGTCATTCAGCTTAAGGACGCTTAATGTTTAAAATGTAAGGAAAGCAGGGTTAATACTCTGATTGTTGAAATCTTACCAACTCCAAGATAATTGACAACTTCTAGGATCTGTCTACGTCTTGTTAATGTGATATTGAATTCAAGTATCACGCTTACAACTCGTTTAAGAGACATTGTTCTCTTCCTAGTGAAATTGAAACAACTGATTAAAAGGAATTTGAGCCAAAGGTGTTACAACATGACTGCCAGCAGTTACAACTAAAATAGATAGTGGACACAGTACTCTTATTTTGAATGTCAACAAACCTCAGATGTTCGTCCTGTGTTTCAATCTTCACGTAATCCCCTCTGCTTTACAAGCTGTTGTTTGATGGTGGGAAAAATCTTTCAGAGCTTCCATTTGGATACCTTTCAAGCTTGGTTATAGCCAAAGGCATGGAATAATGATTCTTTTCAGGGGACAGCTCCATATCACTTAACCTTTCGTTTACTAGTCCTTGACACTCAAAGGGTGAAATTAAGGACAGTGGAATAGTGCCTATCGACGTGCTAATCCCTGTTAACTTACCTTGGATACTTTATAATTTTGTCTCCTATATTAATTTCTACTAGATGTCAAGGATACTTTGTACGTGAGATTGAGTTATTTGAAAACCCACCATAATGCCAAATTATAATGGTCAATCCCTTGTTCAGTGTTAAATAATTTGGTTTCCCTACTACGTCTTAAAGTTACAATCAAAAGCACGTCTTTACTTACCTACAGGAAATATACTTTGCTTGGATTAAGATAAGACTATCAATGTAGAGCAGCCATCTCAGCTTACATACTTTTGATTTTTATTAAACAGGAGAGGTAATATAAGTGGTTTGAGTAAAGTAGGAAGTACCCAAGAACTTTACATTTTGGATACTGTATGGCAAGGGATAAGAGGATGGACCTGTACTGAAACAGTACAGTCAACAGCAAATTTCTGTGTAAGGAAATTTATTAACTAACACAGAGAATTTACAAATCCTTGTTAAGGAATAATAAAGATGATTTTTATACTAAACCCCTTGTTAGGTCAACATATTGACTCTACCACGTAAACAGGCTTGCTGTTTATTGTTTTTATTCTTCATTTTCACCGGAATAATATTTAAAAAATAACAAATCAATTAGCAATTAAATATAGGAGTATGAGATTATAGTATTCCTGAAGTAAAGTACCTTCCAAAAATTTTTGCCTTAAATACGAAAGTATCCTTGGATCACAAGTTTTGTCCTTCTTTCTTTTTTTTCACGTTGAAGTGAAGTGACCATTTCCTTCTTAACACTGCTCAAGCGTAAGCGAACAAACTCATAAAATGTATTATCTAATTTAGCGTTCGGAAAATAAATTTTTAAAAACTCTGGATATTATATGGTAGCAGAGATGTCCAAGACGGTTTTCAGAAATTGTGTTTTGAACTAAAGGAGTACAGTTTGATGAATTGGCGGCCAAATTGTTAAACTTTACCATATTTTGTCTTTTCTACCTCTCAAACACACCAAGACGTACACAGTTTAAGCAATCATTCCGTGCTCTTGAAGTCTCAGGCTTCCCAATAACATTTTTTGAGCTGCACAGCAATCTCGTTGGTGCAAGACAGGGAACTTCCCTCACTCCTTGAGACTTGAACACTTCTACTTTGATGTATAACAAATAACATTTTGCGTTTCCCAGTTTTAGTATGCGTCCATGCTACTGTATCACCTGCCAATGTCCATTAAAGTGCGTGTTTGGTACTTCAGTATTCAATATGCTCTCTACAAACATATCTTTTGAAGTGAAGTTTAGTTAGCTTAGTCACCGACAAAGCTTCTAAAACGTCTTAGCTTCATATTACCGAGGCAAAAATCATAGGTAATAATGCTAAGACTGAATACAGACTAACTTAGAACTAAATAAAATAAATGTCTGCAATAAATAGCACACTCGCAGACACCAAAGAGGTTTTTTCGGCTTTTACATATGTTTTGCATCACTAGATATAACACTGCCCAAGGAGCAGTTCTAGTTACTCAGTCATAGGCCTCTAAATGCATCTATGTCAAATTTTGTAACATAAATATCTTAAATTATACATTTGTAATACTTACACGTCTTGATTTCAAAGACTTGCTTCTAAACGAGAAAGATTCAAATTCACCCTATGGACAACCCACTAATATGCAGCAGGTAATTTGAAGCTTTTCAACTCCCAAAGTATGAGTCTTTTCAAGATAAGGGTGAGAATTATATGTTAAGAGTAGTGAAAGAAGGACATAACAATGATAAGAAGTTTCTGAAGGATTTAGAACCTGTGTCACGGACTGTTCATGGCAATTATAAATCCCTAGTTTCAAATTTAATAACTTGGTTGGTCTGTTTCTTCTTAAACGTGGAAGTTCGTTCTTTGTCTCTGCCTTGTCGAAAAATGCCCTTCGTTAGCTGTCTTTTTATGTTCCTTGGATGAGAACAAGGACAATGGTAAGTACTTAATGAACAAATACGGCGATATTCAGGGAATTACAGGGGTCAATTTTCTGACGTTTTGCCTCATCTAACTATCTAGAGTCGTTGAACAAACTTTTTATGGTGCAAGAATTGGAAATTTTCAAAGGCAAACGTATTAATATATTTATTTAGTAACACGTTCCTGTTGGGATGCTTTAAATTGCACAGAGTTGATAACCTTTGTGTGTACCCTATCTTGTTGTTGGACTCTTAAATTTTCCCACTGCCTAAGGAAGAATTGAACGCTATCTTAAAAAGAAGTCGCTTGAAAAAGCGAGTTTCGATAAGCATGCTACTCTACAAAATAATGAAGTACGAAAACCATGAATACAATTGCATTTCTTTCACACTTTAAGTAAGGACTTTTATGAATACCTGTTGATATTTATCGCTTTTCTCTTGCAGCTTCTGGCTGACATCTCCACCTCACAGACGAGGGATAATTTTAGTGAAAAACATTTCTCTACATAATTCTCTCCTTTCTTGTTTCGTAACCCTCCTTTCTCAAAGGCAAGATAACTTAATGAAGTCCAGTTAATTTACGATACTTCGTAAAATGTTACCATACAGCGATCTATCCAGTCTGCACATCATTTTATTTACCACTGGTCCTCAATCAACCTGATACCTAGCAATCTTCCATTATACTTCATCTCCATAATCTATATTTTCTTTTGGACTCCTTCATTGCTAAAACACTGAAATTGACATCGTTAAAGTTTATTTAAATGTATTTCAGAAATTGATGTATTGGCAGGAAAACGAAGTTCAATTTAGAAACGAAGTACACTTACAGCGACGATAAACATGATGTAAATGAGGAGGAGAACACTCCAATAAAAAGGCCATAATCATGTATTAACGTTTTGAAGACATTCCATTCTTCATCATCAGAAATTGGTGTTACAGTAAGTTGTCCAGGTATTTATATAAACAGAAGACTATAAACAAGAATAACAGATTTTTTGATGAAAACAAGAATGACAAAAGAACAAGAATGTTGGGTATGATAAGCAAACAAACAAGCAAAGCTAAACAGAAACTAACAACAAAGAGTAAATAAAATACAAAGAAAAAAAACATAAAGAAGGGCCCAAGTGTATCTAAAACGTTAATACATGATTATGGCCTTTTTATTGGAGTGTTCTCCTCGTCATTTACATTATGTTGATCGACGCAGTACTTATACTTCGTTTGTAAATGTATTTTTCATAACCAGATGATGGTATTTCCTTCCAATAGTTAAATACTTTGCTTTTCTTGTAAAATCTGCTTGCCATACACTATTTGGTAAAAATTCTTCTATGTTATAATGCCTTTGCTGCTTCATTGAGAAATAAATTAGAATTTAAATGTATGAACAAGCAAGCGTTTTAAATTAATTTGAGACACTGTAGATTTGAGCATACTAAAGAAATGTGACATTATCTCTTTAAATTAACTGGCACATTTGACAACGCATCAACTGAACAGAATCCCAGTCCTGCAGAAATCAGGCTTGTATAAATGTTTTTATCAGAATCACAAGACTAAACTGTTTCTGTAAGATTCGTGCTTCCAAAATATCCTATTACATGATTTTTATAATACTTATAGATGAATAGCAAAAGTTATGAATGAGAGAGAGTACTGTTCAATCTCCTGCAGTCTTCGAACAAAAATTGTTAAAGAAAAAGACAATTAAATCAGGAATACCTTGTTAACTACTAATTCTAAGGCTGGGAGGATACAGTTTTGATTAGAAAGCTAGTTTTTGTTTTAACAGTTAACTTTTATTTTCTACACTATAAGCCAGCCTAATATGACGTCTTCCCCTTCGCAACCTATTTGTACTTGGTGCATGCTTACCTCTTTTTCTTTACGTTTTAAGTTAATTACTCATTTGACGTGGAAGAAACGAAGTTTTGAAACTAACTATAAAGACTCATTGTCTTCAGGAAGTTGTAATCTAAGGCGTCAAAATGGATGGGCTATGGAAAGTGCATATTGTTAAATCTTGCCCGTGTCATCTCTAATCAAACTGCACATGACTTTTTAAGAGATATCTCATGAACTAAAAGAATCATTTTAAATTTTTTCTCTTAAGATCTTTCTTTTCGACAATTACTTTTTATTTCAAAGTCTTTTGTCAACAATCTCAGTAACTCAAAGGGAAATGATAGTTCTAAAGTGCATACTTAATTTGTAGCGTTTACACCAAGAGAACTCTTTAACTGCATCAATCAGCGTACTGAAAGGCAAGCAATCAAACAATTCCTTAATATTCTGCGTCTTTAAGCTATTTCATAAATTTGGCAACGAATGAAATAAAAACAAATGTGACAATTAATTGCCAGACGGTTTTAGTTAAATCCACCTATGGGTAGAATTTTTTCGTAAGATATAAAATATGCAACTTTGACACATTTAGGACGAAAACAGCGACCAATCCGCAAATACGTCACTCGTTATACTGCAGGACAAATCTTCATAAGCGCGGTTAAGTTATCAAATTTTATATCACAGATTATATACTAGCCCCTTGGCATTATTATTCTACAATTTTGTCGCCACATCCCTCGAGGTACTGTCCTCTGACCGTTACCTTGTAAAAATGATATCGATCACGTTTCAAGGCAAAATAGGTCACATAGATGATTGAGTACATTAATGACTTTGCAAAGCTTACAAAAAAGCTTTACACCAGTTATGTTAAATTAACTCTGTGTGGGCAAAAATAATTATCAACAAAAAAGTTTCTAATTTATAAAGATGGTCAATGCGTTGCCTCTTGTTTAAAATGACGTATTGTTCTGATATTTTTTCCTGCAATAAACTTTGTGGGGGTTTAAAATAATTTTACGTCCGTAGGTAATTAATTATTACTTAACTCAAAGGTTTTTACAGAATGAGAAAGCAAATTTATCTGAATTAATTCGTTTATACAAATTTTTGATGTTAATAACAATATTAAGGCGAAGCTTGGATTGTACTGTAAACTCCTCATTCTCAGTGTATTTTTGCCAGTTGCAACTGGCTTATATTTGTAGTTGATATTTCACTGTTCTTTGTTGTTTCTTGTTAGTACTTTATTTACTTTTCTTTAGTCTATAAAAGCAGCATACGTTCCTTTTGCATTTGCACTGACCAGTGGAAGCACTACGTCAGCCAGGAAAAGCTCTGCCAATTCTCTTAGAAATTATTCTTCGCTTATCGGAAATCAATAGCAATGATAAAGTTAAGTCTGTGAAATGTGAACATCATCACAACTTTGATCTTTCAACTTTACATACTTTTTTCCATTTTCTATTTCATATTTTTTCTATCAGTTGCAACTGGCTTATATTTGTAGTTGATATTTCACTGTTCTTTGTTGTTTCGTGCTTGTAATTTATTTGCTTTTTTCAGTCTATGAAAGCAGCATAATTTCCTTTTGCATTTAGACACTCTACTGGGTTAAAGCAGAAACAATTATAGGAAAAAGGCAAGGATCTCGATGAAACTTTAATTAAAGTTATTTAGAAGAGAAAAATTCCACCTCTGGAGATTAAAAGGGATGAATGATTACTCGATTCTTGGATTATTTGGTAGAACAATGTTTTTTACCACAATTGTCAAAACAACTCCCTTCAATAAAAATCCACCCAAGGCAAAAAACAAGAGCTGGAGGGCAAAACGTCAAGCAATGTTTGGGCATACGTGCAACATATCCTTTTCGTTAGTTCGAAGTGGTCAGCTTTTTGATTGTAACTAAATGGAGGACATCAAAGTTTAACAAGTCAAATCTTATCATGTTTTGAGCATAAAATCAGTAGAGACTCTTAGACAAGCATTTTGCTTTTGTTTTGCTTCTAAACTTTCAAAATAACATTTATTCAAAATTGAGGCAGAATATAGTCACTGACCCTGTAAGAAACAGTAACCAACTAAGTGTTGCACGACATATATTTTGATTGATACATAATGATTAGTTACAGGAAATAATTTTGCGCATGGAACTTTACGTTACCTCAAAAATTTTAATTGTACATGACAAAGATATCGAGAATAACCGTTTCTTTATACCCAAACTATTGGTTTTTTAAATTTTTGAGCACCAGAAGGTTGGTTGCTTATAGTGTATTGAGGAGCAAAAAAAGTTCTCGAATTGTAAACATTGGCTTATAAAAGAGCTCAAGTTTTATCTTTTATCATCTTTGTTTCGTCAAGACCGTTTATTGTTACAGACAGCGCCGGCTATTTTGCACCGAGTCCTCCACCTAACTATATCTTAAGTCAGTATACAGATATAGCCTCAAAGCAACTATTCTTGAAGCTGTATCGTATAAGAAAATTTCTGCCTTCCCCTAGTTCTCTTTCTTGACTTTTGCAAGAAAATGTTGTTTCCTTTACCTTTTTGTTTGAACCATATGTCCAGAAATCCAGATTCCTTGTTCTTGATATGTTTATTGGTGATCTGTGTTGCTGAATTTTGATTTAAGACTTCTGCATTGGCTTTGTGAGCATTGTATGCTATTCACTGCATTCTACTAAGGTATGTCATCCCAACAGCACTTATTTTCCTTTGAAAGTCTGCTAATGATGTCCAGCGTTCAATCCAATGCCTTCCACTTTTCACTGTTAACTGACCACCACAAAGTAGGAATCAATCTCTCTCATCTTCACTCTTCCACAGGATGGGAGAGTCAACAGGGCTGTTCTTTTCAACCCGTCTGGAACCTGCCACTGTCCTATCTGGCTCGATACCACAGTAGTCCTACTCATTAACCACTCCGTTGCAGAACTGGCCATATACAACGCTGACAGACAGAAATAAAGAAAAAACAAAACTTGTACATAAACATGAAGTATTACGACTACGTTATGCCATATGATGTTTTAAACTCTGCATTTTCGATAAACTATCCTTTCTGAAACAAAAGGCCTACTCTTATATTCTGCAAGATGCTAATTGACAGTGTTCTCTTTAAAACATTTAAAACAATAAAGTAGTCAGTCATTGCTATATACTTGTATGATAGTCCTTCATGCTTCCAGGTAACAAAATGGTGAATATTATAAAGCAGAGGAAGCCGTGGGTTTTTTTTAAAGATGCAGGAGGGAATTCTGTCCACCGAATGTGAATCTCCAAGTCCGCCTGGTACTCTTTTTGTATGCAATTTCTTGGTCTGAAACTCGAGGATGCTTGGGGGTCTTTTCCTTCAGAAGGACGGTCAAGTAAAAACATTTTATATTTTGTGTCATTGCAATCATAATTTCTGCTATGTAATATGGCTCATCCAACTGCAGTGAATTAAACAAATAATAGAAAATTGACGTAAGTCGTATAGTCATCGATGAAACGTTTCCTGTAACAGATTCGCCAGAATAGGGTAGAGGACAACAATACTGAATTTGTAGTAAGGATAAAAAGTGATCAAAGAGAATAAAACAAACCTACGATAGTCAAGAGGCAACAAAAGTCATATAACATGGAATGAAAACATCGAGGAAGATAACTTCAAGAGAATTGGTAAATGGATCAAGGAGTACTTAAACATTAAGGAAAAACAAATTCCTTCAATTTATAAAGGCTTGTTTTAAACTCCCTACTTACTACTACTACAGTCTCCATAACACGTAGGTGAAATGGAAAACTAGCTTTTGCGACAACTGTAAAGGTGCCCAGTGGCACAGGGTAGGCTACTCAGTAGATACTGTCCTGTAGTGCAGTCACGTTACTTAGGTAACGGTAGAACTGACATGATTGCAATTGTTACTCGGACATTCCGGCAGAATTTATGTGGATGTGTCTTGGTTTTATTCCACATAACAACCTTGGTACTTACGGCCCATGAGCCTGGCGTAGCACCAGCGCGAAAATTTGAGAATTAGCATACTTTCGTATGTGGTAGGCAGCACGTCCTTCCATGTTGATGGTAAAATCTTCCTCATAAAGGACTAATTTGATTTTTAAGTATAGGAAAACACAGCCGATCCTAGGACGTTTAAGATACAAAGACCATTTTCTTGACTAAACATGAGGTCTGAGTTAAAGATCAAGCTCTCTCTCTTCCCAATTTTGAGCTGATGTATTGAGCAGTAAAATTGTTTCGTTCTAATTAGTACTTACTGCTATCTAAGAGGTAAAGTTTAAAGTAACAAATTTTCCTAAGGCTAACTGTCATTGCAATTATTTATAAAACTTGGAGCACGTACTTTTCAATGGTTTCTGTAACTCGAGAAGTCATTTAGGTGATTTTTTGACCTGAAAAGTTTACAAGTCTCCGGGCTGCAAATCTGACACTTTTCCTATTGAGCTAAACTTAACACTTAGTTTAATTTGAGAATGCTCAAAAGATATGTCAAAGTACGACCTTAAAAATACAAGCAAGGTCTGATAGTGTCTATATTACATGCAGAGCTAACTTCCACTGTGTTCCTACGCTTTTCTTTCTTATGACCATCACGAAACAACTCGAGGTCACCGAGTCGACTATCACACTCCACCGTTTTGCGATCATCGTCCCCAGTGGTTTTGTTCCGTCTTGCGGTGCATAAAACGGACAGCTGTTAAAGATGTGCCACTGATTTTGTATAGGTGAGTCACAACTTTTAGTGGACCTATTAGTAAGTCACATGTTAAAGTGCTGCTTGTGCGAGCTGCGTCGACTCTTTCTCAGTGACAATTGTCAGGCTCAAGAAATCAAGTGACATTTGACCTATCGTCTTTAGCCCTCTTCATGCTGCTTTATTGATGCGTCATTTTGTGAAAACATTTACCTTCTTCGACTACAGAAAGAGTATCTAGCATCACTAACTAATTAACTATGAATCATTAATTAATCTAGCTGTTGTCAGAACTAGTTGGCAACATAAAAGCCTGGATTGCTTTCAACAGCAGTAATACAAACTACTCTTTTGGCGTACTTTAGGCCTATAAGGCCCATAATTTATCGTGAAAAGCTTTTTTCTCTCTATTTGTCGTAAAGTTTCTTAGATTAATTTCCAATGAACATTAATTGATCAGTCTATTAGTCGTTATTGGCTGTCCACTAAATCGACAATAGCTATTGGTCAAATGAAGATATTTTTTTCAAGAGCGTTAAACTATTCTAGTAACAAGATAATCAACTAACATCAATTGCTCAGAAATCTTGTAAATTTGAATTATAGCAGTGACAATACAGTTTTAATATCATAGTTATAACTACATCAGTTTATAAGGCAACCACGTATAAATGTCGTAGATATAGATTATTTGTTGTGTTAGAGTTCGTTAGGTTTAAAACTTTGAGGTTCCATTGTAAGTCTTCTAAGGTTTTGGCAATGCTTTAATGGAAAAGTAATGCTTAAAGTAATGCTTTACTAAAAAGTGATCTCAAAGGATCCTGAGTTGCAACTGCAACTGGTCAACTGGGATGTTGCAAATGGCAGATATGAACTGATTACCTACACTGTCTGGACTTGTAAAGATATAATTTGGTTTGTAGATGTTAATCACTTAAATCAAATTAGCGAGATAGGTTGGTAATAGACGAGTTCATCTGCAAAAATGCTTTCAGAAATCGTGATTTCAACTTGTATAGACATAGGATGAATAACCAGGCTTACAAGACACTACGCAATGGACAAGACGAGGAAGACGATTGAGGACAGGATGATGATTCCCTCCTCACCAGGTGATCATATGTTTATGATTAGCTAGTGATACACATAAATGTAAACAAATTTTGGACCGTGTTCCCTCCACCAAAATAGACTTAGGATTACCTTGGTAATGATGGTGACAATAAAATATAAATAAACTACAAGATTTTGAAAGTTTCTAAATAGGTTTAAAAATTTATGACATTGTGTTACAACACAGTTAAAAGCTTTTTTCGTCTGACACTATTCGGAGTATAAAACGTCAACAAGGAACGTATAGAACGTATATGGCAACCTTTTTATAAGAAGCGTAGATAGAAACTTGGTAATCATAAACAAGAGGGTAAAAAGGCAAAAAGAAAATGAAGAAACAAAGCATTTATGGAAGAGTGAAAAAACGAACTCTTTCTGTCTACAGAGTACTGGATTCCCTGTTTTAATGTAGACAGACTCCAGTACGCTTAGATGAAGGACGATCTAAATATGCCAATTATCCGAAAACATTTAAAGTTTTGTACCACGAAAGGATTGTTTCTAAGTGAATGTTGTAATTGTGACAAGGGTAACATCTTAAGCCTTTCAAGGAAAGTCTTTCATAATAAACCACTGCCAATGTGTGTGATTAAGAAATTCTGCACGACAACAAATTAATTAATATATCAATATAGATTTAACAAAAATAGTCACTTTTTAACTACATCGTTTGCAAACACCGCAGAACTCTGTTCAAACTGTTTCATGTGTACGAACAATATTTTTATTGTTGCCTGAGTTAATGTCATTCAAAATAGTACATTTTCTGGACTGAAAGTCAGAGTGCAGTTTAAAACATGACGTGGCGAGCCGTTAATTCATGAGACAGGAATGACAAATGGCTTACTTTACTCATTCTTGCATATTGAACAACTGATACAATATTGAAATTGAAATGTTTTTCATCGTAAAATAACATTTGTATTTGAAGGAAAAAAACATTATACAAATCTTGTGTTTGAACTTTACAACTTGATGTCAAATTTATTTATAATTATTCTTAACCATTCATTAGTCATTTGAGTGTAAAATACTTGATTGACGTACATTCTGTTGATTGACCAACATCTCGTGTTAAACATTCATGAATAAAATGTTTCAGTTTTCAAGACCTGAATACGTGTCATAATCTGCCTTGCTTTATCTAAACATTAACTCGCAGTATCCAATTGCTTTGAATTTTATTGTATCTGCATAATAATGCTATATGTACTGACAAATATGCAGTCGTTCTTTCAAGTAAAAGTCATGCTCAGTCTCTAATCAGTGTGTATGGTTAAAAGAAGACACCGACAAAGTTAAGAAAAAAAAAAGATTCTTGCTGCAACTGAAATACCAGACATGTATCTGACTGACAAAGAAAATAATATTTAACACAATCTGTCTAAAAGACTAGACATAAACACAAAGTACGACATGGTTAGTGAGTTTAGCAGAAAATTAGTGGGATGTTCTATTTAGTATAAAGCAATTTTGTTTCCATAGACAACAGATGAAAGCCACTCAGATAATCTATTCTGAAGGCAAACTGCGTTATAAGTAGTAGGATGTTAATCAAAAAAACACAGAAGACTTTCTCCTCCATTGGTTCTTTAGAACAGACTTGTCCAATATGATGCTTACTCTCATTTAATCTATATCAGAAATACCTTATGCATTACTGATTTCGCAATCGCAACCTTACGTATTCGGACTAAGGTTTTGCAAGTGTTGGAAAATGTCCTCTTGTGCTTTAAACAAGGATAGAAGGCTTTTTTACTCTTTGAAAGTACGTACCAAAGTTGTTGTTTTAACAAAGGTTTTGATTTGAAATCCTCTAGTTCTATTAATTTCACTTTTTTATTGATATGATCATTTATTTTTAAAAGAGTGTATCAATTGGCATTTTACACGAGAACACATATTACGAAGAATGTTTTGGAACAAAGTAACTTGTAAGTTATTCCAAGAAATGCTATATAAGAGCATTCTAAAAGCCAAGGGCAGTGCCCTTTAAGAGTCATCTTTAGAACGCAATGCATTGGATCAATACTTTGACGCCATAAACGTACCAGTTAGCTTGCTATTGTAGTAACAATTTTTAATCACACAGTTTCATCTGGATAATATCTTATTGTCGTGTTTTGTATATAACTAGTCAAACAGAGTTGTTCTGACTTACTTTTTATGAGAGGTACTCGAAAGTTATAATATGCCGTGTGCCTCAGTGAAACGCTTCTGTTATCTTGTACATCTTGTACTCGAATCCTAAAATAGGATATTAACAATAACAGAATGACAAAATAGCCTATAACGTGAGGACTACGGATAAAATGGAATATTTGTTTTACATAGAACATACAGAAAGTGAGATCTAATTTATAGCTTTAAACTTTATATAGTATTAAAAGCGGCTAAGTAATCTGAAACTTCTTCTCCGAATATTCTCTTGTACCTTAATTATCGCTTTTAAATAATAAGGGTTCCTAACGACAAGCAGCCTTTGCCATATGAAGAAAGTACTGATATGAATGCTGCTTCTAAGTGTCGGCATTAATTTTTCTAAAACTGACAGGTTCCTCCTTTCCGGAGATTTTAAATTTAAAGACTGTTACACGCGTATGCAGTGCAAAATTGATCATCTTCAGTTAGCTTACCTGGTAAAGGATCCAATGAAAGTTTTATTGGTCACAAGTTCAACGCTGTGTATTATTGTTTAACTTTATTTTTAAACTCAATTGAGAAACTTGTGCAGGTTGACTTGAATTCAGGTGAGAGGCAGAACGCTCCAATGTACTATTCATAACCCAGTTGGAGGTCACTGGGGCCACAAACTTTGAATGAAGTCTCGCAATTTGTAATTGTTCTCATCTTCACTATGCTAGTGTGTAATATTTTCTTTCCCCGTATCTTTCTCAAAAGTCAAAGACACCTATGGAAGTTATTTCCGTAACCAAGGAATAAAGAAAACAAAGCATTGAAACTGCGGTAACCTCAACCAAGGAATTCCATGTAGTATCACACAGACAAGTATCCCTAAAGAACTCGATTGTGCTCTTATTCAACTCTGTTTGTCGTAACACTCAGCCCATCACCCTTTGCAATCTTAAGTTTGAATACAACCAAGAAAACGTGACTAGTGGAAACTTTAACAGAAAAACGTCATTAATATACAAGGAGCATGGAAACAACACATTTCGTTTATAAATCTGAAATGTTTTCTTTATGGTGAGTTTCATATCAAGCCTGTGGAAGAGTGTAGTACCAAAAGTTCCTGGGAGTATATTTGAATTTTTAACAACCTAGACGATGTGGACTGCAAGGATATCAGGAGTAAGTACAAAATGACTTTCCAATTTGACAAAAGGAGACAAAAGCATACTAATGTGAAATATGCTTACTTTAAGTTTCTAAATGACTTGAATAAGGCGAGTTTCAAGCTATCATCTCAATGATACTAGGGTTTACATGAAGGCTTAGAGTATTTTACCTTCAAATATTTTTGTGTCAGACTCGTTGAGGATCTGTTTAAAACTAGTAATGCATTGACCATTTAACAAATTATACTGTCTGCTAACGAAGCGTCTTTGATGATGGAAGTGCTTCTGAGGAGTTTTAGAGATACAGAGATTTTCATCTTTCAAGTAAAACAGACCTGTCCAGGCTAAAAACCCTTGTTGTCGAAATAGAAAGCAGTTAACAAATTTTGAATTTACTTTAACACTGCATGGAAATAGAGGCATATTCAGCAATTCTGTCAACATTTGTAATTAACATGGTTCCAAACAGTGATCATACCAATTGACATGTTGGTTTTGTCGTCGCCAATAGACAACTTCTTTGCAGTATTTGTTATTAAATGTGCTTTCTAAGGAAATAGGTCATAAAACGTTGCTATATGTTGATTTTGCGTTTCTTAGTTTGAATAACTGCTATAATTTATAGCTTAATGCTAAAAGTTATTTATCCTTGCTTTCTCTGAGATTTCCTTTTCAGTTTTCGAGCAATTTGTTCTTTGGTTCCTTAACAGAGTACTTAGTAACGACGAGAATATATTAGCGTTGGCTAAAGATGGAGTATATTTGACTTCGAGTAGCAAGATTTTCATTTAACACTTTATAATACCAGTATGTGGGTAAGTTAAGTGCGAGTTAGCATGTCTAAATATTGACTTGAGTAAGTTTGTAGTCAAATGTCTTGAGACAAAAAAAATTGTGTAGAAGTACAGCAAGTGCATACATGCATACAGGAAGGTAATTGGAGATAATTTGGTTTTGGGACAAAAGCTTCTTTTTGTTTCTACAATAGTGGTGATGTTAGAAAAGTGTAGCCAGTAGCAAAAAGTTCATAGTTTGTACTGGGATGCAGAAAGCTTGTAAATGATTATTTAGTCTAATAGAATTATTTGTTACTGTATCTCAAGCGATCTCAAACATACAACCTTACAGACTAATGAGAAGAGGTTGTTATCATGTTTATAATGCTTGTTAAAAGGTAAAGACAGGAAAAAAGCATTATAAATATTAGTTTGTGAAACTCATGAGATAGAAAATTATTTTGCAAAAATGTGTCACATGTACACATCTATAAGACACGCACACTGAAGTTTGTAAATATTGTAAGACATATGGTCATAAAAATTTAACTAAAAGCAATAAATCGGAGCG
Source organism: Chironex yamaguchii (assembly GCA_024741275.1). Lineage (NCBI taxonomy): Eukaryota > Metazoa > Cnidaria > Cubozoa > Chirodropida > Chirodropidae > Chironex > Chironex yamaguchii. The sequence continues at coordinate 16,770 of JANTCA010030646.1, read as the reverse complement.
GTGATGGCAGACAAGGACAAAGCAGATAACAGCGTAGAACATAGATTAGTCTAAGGGTATGCATTTGATAGAGCAAAGAGGCATCATTGGAATTAAGTAGACATTAAAAGTAAAAAATATTGATCACTAGCACACTAGTTTTGTACATCCACAAAAAATTGATACTTGTTTTAGATTGTATTTGTAACTCCATCTACATCTATCTTATATTTGTGGAAGCCGGCATTTTGTGTCTTGACTGACGTACAGCAATGCTTTTTTTCGTACAAAAACTAGAAGAAGTTCTATTAATACTATGTAACCAATCGTAATCTAAGAAAAACGTAGAATTTTTTTAACTTAGGCGCTACGAGAAGATCGAATGTCCAGGACGTGGTGAATAGCAGCTGTATAGGTACAATAAAACTAAACAAAATACTAAACCATGAAGTGCAATTAAAATGACATATAATGGTTAAGCTTACGATTGAAAGTATAAGGACTATAAGTATGATTAAACCATTCAGGAGGAAGTAAGTTCTATAATACTAAAGGCCAGGAAAGGAGGTTGAATAGATGTTCTACAGTCAACGAGCGTTCTGACCAGTGTATCAAGATGAGTTAAAAGGAAGTCTGGTTATTCGCCTAAAGGTACAAGAGAGCTAACAACTCGTTGAGGCAACGACAGTGAACAATGCAATAGTGTTGCATTTTGTATCAGACCTGAGGTGAAAACAAAACTTTCGAAATGTGTTAACATTATGAAAACTACATAACAACATTTTGTACCGTGTCCTAACTGCAAATGCTTTATGTAACTCAAAACACAGAATAAATTTCTCTACACTTTTTGGAAAGGCTCGCTGCTGAGTATAGCCTAATATATATAAATCATTATGATTGTGACAAACTTCATGCTTCAGTTCTCTTAATCATCTTTGGCCATGTGAAGGTGTGTACTTTCACTAAATCTTCTTTAAATGCTGCTCCTTTTCGCATCCTCACTATCGATATAAAATTGGCATTGGGTCTTTGATAATCAATATTTGATGCTGCATCGCCACTAAATGTTTATCAACAAATATAAAATCAATACGTTTTACATAGCTCCTGATAAGTTGAAGCATCCTCTCTATTATCGGTAGTAACATTATAGGAATAAAGAAATATTTACTTTGCAACTTTACCACCCTTTGGAAGAAAATAATTATCATTTGCGAATTTTCAATTGTCTTCTTCTTGAAAACGGCGATAAAGGTACAAATATTACGTAAGACTATTAGACATATACTAGTCCCACAGCTCAATATTTTGCGAATGATTTATGTAATAGGTGTAACCCAATAAAAAAAGGCCGGTATGGAGAACCTTTACCATTTAAATTTGGTATTGTCGTCTACAGTCAATAAGATTTAAAAAGTGCACCTTTTAATACATTTCTTTTAGTTATAAAAACGTGATCGGCTTTGCATACTAGTTCACCTCCGTATTGCCTTAGGTGTGATCTGCCCCTAGTGTCTCTGCGACAGCACATACATTTCAGCCAGGAACACATGCACTGTACATTTGATTCTGTTAATATCTTGGAAACGTGGCCTTGAAATAAGGCCTTCTGTAATCTACGTTAGGCATGCTAGTTAAGATATTTTTGCAGCATACGTTCAAAACATAGCTGATTCCCTTACTACAGGTAGGGAATGAATATGTAAGGCTTTTTTGAGAGTGGGTTCTCATTACGTTGTCGTCAATGGCTCCTATTAGTTGGTGTGGGAATGACAGTCATAACCATCTTGAGTCCACGATCTTTGCCTTGTCCGTTAGACCAAAGTTACTCAATATAGACACAGGAGATACCATATGATAATAAAAGAAATTAAGTTTTGCTATTTCTTCTGAGCGAAAGGAACAATAACTACCCTTAGCACTTGCTCTCATCTTGGCAGTACGAAGTACGAGTTTGTTGCTAGAATCAATTCAAAAGCAAACATTTAATGCCTTGCCGTTTGCTTAGAAAGATACAAAAGATAATATAGGGAATATTTTAAGCATTTATCTAGCAGTAGTAATCTTTAAAAAGTTACAAAGATAATGAGAACACTGTATATAATGCAAAATTCCGTTTCGTTAGCGCTTCCACAAATATTATCGAGCACGTGCAAAAGAAATAAATTAGATTATTCCATAATTATGTTGAAATTGCTTTCTGAAATTGCATAATACATGTTGTTAGACATGTATAAATATAAATCCCAATAAGATCTAATAACTGTACAGGTAAACAATTTGCATTGTTTCAGTTGATCGTCTCCTTTGCATCCTTCTTGGCCTCCAGCAATGACTTATGTTTCGGACATAATACCTCTTAAAGTTTGTCGAGAGCCTTATGTTAAGAATAACTCTCAGTTTAAAACACAAAACCTTGGCCTCGACCAAAATTCAATGATTACATATTTAAAATTGTGACAAACACCTTATGTGTCCTCTAAAACGTTCTGTGACTGGACCCAAGGAGAAAGTTAGTATTCCTGTCTGTAATAAAAACTTGCATTATTATTCCAACAGCTATACCTTTGACATTAAATATGCAACATTATTGTTGAGCACTCGATAGCAACATATTAATCGTTAGAGTAGAAGCATAAAAGCCTTGACGGAAGTTGACTGTCAATTTCCTAAATTGCTTCAAAAACGTATAGCCAAGCACGTGTTTATTCCATTATATATGCCAATTTAAGTAGCTATGCTTAAACTTCATTTTGTGTGATGCTGATTCTCATCAGCATAACTTGGGACCATTTATAATTATAAAGATATATTGAGAATAGTATACTAATATAAAAGAACCTTAATTCTCATCATTATAACTTGAGGATTGTATACTAGTATAAGAGACCCTTTATAATTATATAGAAAACTAGGAAATATTATAGTATAAAAGAAACTTTATTTTCATCAGCGTAACATGGGAATTGCATACTATTATACTAGGCCATATTTAATAATAAAGATATATTGGGAATAGTATACTAGTATAAAAGAACCTAAACTCTCATCATTATAACTTGAGGATTGTATACCAGTATAAGAGACCCTTTATAATTATAAAGATAACTTAGGAATAGTATACTAGTATAAACGAAGCTTAATTCTCATCATTATAGGTTGAGGATTGTATACTAGTATAAGAGACCTTTATGATTATAAAGATAACTTGGGAATAGTATACTAGTACAATAGGCCATTTTTAATTATAAAGATATATTGGGAATAGTATACTTGTAATAATTCAACCATACCTAATTAGAAAGGGTTATAAATAGTAGATATTTATCTTTGTCCTGTACAGTAGTATCATTTATACTATAAGTAAAATTTTATTAACTCCTTTCGTTTCAACTGCAAGTATTTTTATCCTGGTCAGGTTACACTTTCCGTTTTACATGAAAGATGAAAATCTCTGCATCTCAAGAAAATCACAAAAGCACTTTCGTCATCAAACAAGCTTCGTTCGCAATCAATGTAACTTTTTAATTGATCAGTGCTTTACTATATTTAACCAGTAGTCTAGATGCACAGATACCCTGTCTCGAAGTTCATTAATCTAAGGGGACGTCGGAGTAAATCATATATGTATATTCATTTGCATATTATTTCGGTGTTTTTAGTGAGTGCTTACAACTTAAGTTGACATTGACCATTTTTGCTTTTCAACCAATTTCTAACATTTAAATACCTGCAAAAGACAGGCCAATATGGATTTCAGAAGAAAATGGTTAAAGTTAGTTAAAGAGACATGTCACATAGAGGACACTAAGAGACATGAATCAACCCTTATCACTGGACGTAACTTTTGAATATCTGCACTAAAAACCAAGCAGTTCCCGACTTATATATCGGTTGGACACATCGAGGCCTTCCTCTAACTCTACATGAATGGGTTTCATCAACGGAAAGCTGCCTTTTAAATCTTAAGCCGACCCTACTTTTGCGTTGAAATAAGAGAGTCTAATTTCCGTTTACTAGTCTGAATATACTCCAATAAATCAATCAGCCTCGTAAATTTACATCATGACAGCACTAGAAGTATATTTTGCCACTATTGGTGGCAGCCCACAATTTCCTTTCACGAGAGTTAGATATGAATTTCTCACAGTAAGCCTTAATCGTACGTCGGAGGTATACCTTTGTGCAGATTTGTACATGAACACGAGGTTTCTTGTAGATGAATCACGATATTCCAAGTATCTAATCTATTTTACTGTTCTCGATTGTCGTTTTGGATAATTGGTTAACAACAACTTACAGGACAATAGTATATATTTTGAGTCCTATGAATATCATTTATAAACACAGAAATGTTTCCATTGCTAAGATTGCAAGAATTGTTTAGAGTGCAGAAATGGGTTCCGGTTCACCTGAGAACGTCAAAGCGAAATATGTTTATTTAATGATATACCCAAACATAATCATGGATATTTTCTCACAAGGCGTACTCAGCTATCATCTTCGAGATCACCTTTAGTTACATCATACGTTGGAAAGGATCACTGTTTACTTCATAGTCCAGAAAAAACACTGCTCATTCCATTCATTTGGAAGGATTGTACCAACTTCCGTCCAAAAATGCAGCTTCCCAAATTTAAGAAATATTTGGTCGTGAGGGAAAAATAGGATCATCCCATTTCCTTGCAGAAGTCTAAGATATGTTTGACAAGCAATGCAATACTTATATTACATTTGATGGCTTTTTGTTGTCTTAAACGCGTTGTTATTTCCTTCACAAGTAGCGTATCTATATTTTGTTAGTAGTGACATGATTTGATTTAAGTGTATTGTCACTGATGCATGCTTAGCTGTAACCATGGTGCTAAAGTTTTTATTGAGAATTATCTCGGGTTTTCTTTGTGGAACAAAAATAATTTTCTCTGCTAAAACTTTAAATGAGTTGAGCCAGAGCTAAAATGGTTTTCACTTTTTATTTTGCATGCCTCTAAACGTACAACTTGTCAACTTGTGATTTTCATTGTTCGTAAAGAAGATGACAGAACTTGACAACAACATTATCAAAGCTTGCAAAAATTGCTTTCCAAAAAAAATCATAATTTGGCGACGCTGTAGTGTTCAGAAGTTGCAAAGTTACTTATTCATAAGCTGTTATTAGAGTTTTGTAATTTGTAGGTCTACTAAGGACTTTTGGCATGCTTGTATATGAAAATGATTTTATTTAAAACATTTACTGGTATGAACACATTAAGCATTATATGCTTCACGCTTTTGACAAGACAGAGGTTGTTTATGTAATGATGTTTTTTGAATAAGTGCACAAATTAACACGTTTGTATTCTGCAAATATGTCTTCAGAGGTACAAATTTCATTATGTTATGAATCTCAACTTGTGCTTCAGTTAAGCTTCGTTGGTAATAAGAAAAAGTTTAATAGTTTTGCACACTAGCTTGCCTCTTAAATGCAAGGATTGTACCTCTGAAGTTAAATGAAATTAATTGAAATTATAAATTAAAAGCGAGTTTGCTGTTTAGCTTATCGCAATGGTAAACAGGGTGATTTTAATGAATTATTTATAGCCTTAATCAACTATTTAAGGAGTAGGCTCAAGTTCTGGCTTCTTTTGTATGATTAGCTGAATATGTCCTAGCCACTTTGTCTTGCCAGTCGATAACATGTATATTTGTGTGAAAGGACCTGAATGCGAATTTAAAGACCTTAAAGAGTTTAGTTTGAGCTGCTGCAGCAGGAACGTGCCATTGTGAAAACGTAGAATCTACGACTCGTAACTGTTCTTAGTCCATATTAGCTCCCCAGAGATGAATATTTCATAACCTTTCATGACTTAGAGCTTCATTTCTTAATTAAAGCCCAAGCTCCTTCCCACAAAGAACTTATCTAATATTGTTATGTTTTTGGCAACTTTTTTGAGATCAACTGTATTATTTTTAAATTATTTAGTGCTATTAGTTTTAACCATATCGAACTTTGAGAGTCCAAATTATGCTACTTGACATCTTTAAGACTCATCTTCATCTTGCTTTCGATTTAGCTCCTAGGTCTTACAGCAATGTTGTATGCAGTTTGGATGATCAACTATGTGCAAACAAAACCTGTCATCAATGTGTGGAAGAACAAACTTCAAAAGTCTTTGCAAGAAATTAGAATGTTTAATTCTGGATTTAAAGAAAGAAGAAGGGGACCCATATTCAAAACAAAAATTAATCGTCAAATAAGCAAGGTGCCTAGTAATTGTCAACGGATCTTGCTGCTTTCAAGAACAAACTATTTCCTGTATGTTAGTCCTGAAGGATCTGTTTATGGAGTTACTGAAGAGACAAATGAAAGTGACAGTAAGTAGGCTTAAGAATCTGATAAATTGACATGTGCGTACATGCATATATATAATGTTTTTGTGGATACAAGGGAGTGGTTGTAGGAGAACTTAGAATTTGAAACATGCCATTGCTTAATGGAGAATTTAATTTCGATTTACAGAATGCTTGGAGGAGCAAATGGTTGATGCGGAGCAGGCTTTGATGGCTTTGTTAATTTTTTATTATAGAGAAAATTTGAATAATCTTATCAAGGCATTAGTAGGAAAATTCAGGAGAGGGCAAGGCTATTATCAAATTCGGCATTCATAGGTATAAAACAAGCAATTTAGGAGACTGAACATAACCTCACATGGAGAAGATGGGTGAAAGCGAGAACGTTGTGTCCTAATCCCGAACAGGAAGACCTGATGAACAAAACCATTTCTCCTATCTCGTTTTCCATACATTCAGGATGGACAGGGTCATGAGAGAATAACATAGTAAATCACTGTCCAGTGATTCAAGCTCCTGTTACATATGAAGCAAATGATTGCCTTGGAAGGATTCGTTTGTCTGTTCAAATGCTGTAGAGTTACGTCAATGAGCTCTTCCTCATGGCGAGATATCTGTTTTATCTAAAGGACTAAACTTTACACCGACGCCAAAGGGCATTAATAAGACTCAATTTAAAAGAAGGATTTGGAAAACTTTCAAGAGGAGAATGAGATTGAGCTTCTTTTTTAGAAATAATATTTATTTGAACAGTAATGAGAAGCATTGAGCTTGCAGCCGCAAGCTTTGACGAATCCAGCACTGAAATTGTGTTTTAGAGTCTTTGGAGAAGTCTTTGGAAAAGCCAAACATACTTTGCCAAGGGAGATTGTCGTAGAAAATCCTAGATCATATGGTCATTAAGAAAGCAGATAAAGTGTCAGCAATAGTTGTTTGCGATAGAGAAGATTACATTAAGGAGGCAAACAAACTTTTAGATGATGTTAGCACCTATCACAGATTAGAAGAAGATCCATCTGAAGAGGTAGCAAAGACCATCATGGACGTTACATATATTTAGGAGAGGAAAGTTTTATTAGTCTGATTAGTTTCTTGGACATATTAGTGAGTAAGTCAGATCCTTTTACAAGCCTACAGACACACACCAATTTTTACACAAAAAACTTTGTCATCCAGCCCATGTTAAGGAAGCTATGCAATGAATCCAGGCAGATAGATTAAGAAGAATTTGTTCGAATGACAGCTTTTTTGAAAGTAGAGTAGCAGAATTCGTAGACTGGTTTTGTAAAGAGGGGATATGAAGAAAAGCAGATTATAGAACAAGTAAACTGCCCCAAGAATCTAAATACCAAGGACTTACTTGAAGTTAAGGAAAATAGAAAAGAGGAGGAAAAGGTTAGAATTTCATTAGTTCTAGGGCATCATCCAGCCTTAAGCAGTGTTTGAGAAATCCTTCATATATTACAAAGTATATTAGACAGTTAAAGAAATGTAGGATAGTTAGGGCCAAATTAACATAATTAGAGGATTCAAGAGAAATTGGGAGTTTGCACTGTATTAAGAATAGATATCAGATTTGTCAGTTTGTAGAAGAAGGAAGTAATTTTGAATGCTTCAGAGCAAGGAGGCAATACAAATTTAATCGTAGGCAAAATTGTAATACTCGAGAGTTAGCAATTGTACGCTAGAGTATTTGTAGCAGTAATACAAAGTTTAGGATCAGATGTAGCAATTACAGAGCATTTAGTAAAACGTTTGATAGAGGTAAAACAGTGCCATAAGCAGATCTTTTTCCACACTTTTTGTCGAAATTATTACGTTTTTCTAGAAAATATAAGTATTAGATTCATGGATAAGTTATGTGGGAATATTAGTCGCAGGGAATTGTTCTGGAAGATTTAGATAAGTACTTTTAGACCTAGAGGACTTAACAGTAGAATGAAAGGAATTCAGTTAAGGCCTGTTTACATGAAGGTAGGGTTGCCATACTAGGAGGGTCACCCTCTCCTTGTGTTTTTCGTTGTTGTGTTTACATGTTAGGTAGGGTCCCTCTACCTAGTTGATAGAGGTCAGCATTTTGTTTAAACGATAAGGGTAGAATGACCCTAGGAGGAGGGCTATCTCAGTTTGATGTCATGACGTATTTTATGCGCAAAATTTTAGATCATAATAACAAAATGTCTTCTCATGCGTATCGACCGGGAGGGTATTTTAGAAGATATCAGTTAGAAGCTATTGGAAACCAAAGTGATATTAGTCAGTCAGAATGAGGCTGCAAAAAAACCGCGAAAACAACGACACAGCCACGGCACTATCCATTCCCCTAAGTGACCCTGGCTTGTTCAGTTTGCATGTAAAGGTGGGCTATGTTTTGGTCCTTGTGGTAGAGTGCCCCTCCCAGGAGTGTGAGTCTATCCTCATGTAAACAGGGCTTTGGAATAGTACAGGTGTTCTTTCCCATTATCATTTCTTCTCTACTGTTTATGTGTTGTTCCCCCTGGTATTACACATATGTATCTTTCATATATATATTATTATTTTCTAATGTTGTATTTTATAATTGTAAGAGTACAAAAAGAAATTGTTACAGAGATTTTTTGTTCGTCTAATGTAGGCAGAATACGTAAACTCATAGCAATGCTGAAGATCTAACAAATTCCTTTAGTAATATATTTTCATATCCTGATTCAATGCTATTGTAATCCTGAATATTTCCAAATAAATTGCTGAAATTTTTGAGTAACAGGAATAAGCCTTATTTTCCAAAATTTATTGTATGATGATTTAGTGTGTGTCAATTTACAGCGTATTAGTAACACGAGAAATATTTTAAGCCAGGAAATGTTGATATAGACAGGAGCTTTATCATGACATCAGTCGTATGCTCTTTATGAGCTACGTTGCAAGAGACATTTCTCCCATCATCAGACTACTAGAAATGATCTGGGAGACGTGATGATGGGAGAAGTGTCTCTCGAAATTTAGCTCATAAAATCATACGACTCATGTCATGATAAAGTTCCTGTCTATATGGCTTCCACTGAGTTCATAAAGTCAAAAATTTCCAGGAAATGTTGTTTGACTGTCAAAAAATTTAGGATCTCCACTATGTAAGCAATTAAGCATTGTCACAGTCAAGTAATTTGTGTCAAAGCTTGATAAACCAAACTATGTGTACATTGCCTAGTTTATCATTTTCCAAAAGAAACGCTGAAATTTGAATGGTCTTCATAAGACATTGCAGTGATCTCCTTCGTTCACATTTCTACTTATTCAATACTAATCAAAGTATTTTTTTAGGAATCTTTCTGTTGGAGTCCTATGGAAAGGGTATAGTAAGGCTAAAACACGAGAAAACAAAGATGTACGTTGAAATGGATAGTTCAACTGCTTTATCAGCACAAGTAAGTGAATAGCATAAGTCTTTTACAGTCTATATAAGACTCTTTTGCAGTCTATTATGGAGAAACAAAGTCTTCCTTCTATAAAGAATAATTGAAAGAGAGTATCCAAACCATGAAGAACATATGGCATCAACTTCGAAATACAAAATGAAACGTTCATTGAAGTAAAAAAACACATCACTGGAAAGGGTGTTGAGATAAACGCATAGTGCACAGCACTCATAAAAGCAAAACTGTGAAGACTGCTTAAGTATAAAACAACACCGCAGTTCAGTTTACACTTTTACACTTTTATGCAACCTAAATAGTTTCAATTCGATCACATCGAACAGGCCTTTTATCGATATGACTAGGATTACAGTAGGATGAAGTTGCTTTAACAACAATTATTCTAGCTTGTTACTCAAAAGGACTGTGCATGGTTTACTAGACATTGTTGAGCTAAAATCATCTCAATTGTAGCTCTAGTCATTTTATTTGTTATATTAAACCTCAATACTAGGATTTCATACCAAAGACCCTGCAGGAAACGTCATCAATTAAATGACGCTGTTGTTCTTGTGCATTTAGAGTGTCATTTTTCTTCCTAACAAACCTTCAGATGATATTGTCTAATGCCAATAAGTTTGCTTTGTCTTATCTTATCTTTACAGCGAAGCATTTCCGACTACAGTCTTTTCTTTCAAAGGACAGAGGAAAACAGCTATGATACATTTGCATCACACAACTTTTTTGTTGAGCAAGAGCACGACATGTTTCTGAACATAAATAAACGACGACTTTGGAAGAAAGGCAGATTTACTCATCCTGGACAAAAATCTTCACAATTTTTGGTAATTTTTCCAAGATCTGGACGGACTTTGTGTGATTAAGGACTCAAATCGGATGGCCACTGAACGCATAGTTTTAACCAGTTGCTAATAGCGCCATTTTATCTTCGTCTTATTTCGAAATGATCATTAAAAATGGGAAAGGGAGACTTATTTCGAAATAATCATTAGAAAGGGAAACAGGGACTAACACAATTACTTCATTCGACTGGCAAGTATTGATTTGCCTCATGTAATTCTTATGTCTGCGTTATTTATTGTTTTCAAAATGTTTGTGTTGAAACCAGGATATATTGTACTGAAAAATAGCAAAGTAGACACTGCTTCAAGAAGTTGTTCTCTCAAATTTAGTTAGCCTCCACTGTGTCATCAAGTACTAATTTTAGCTGGACGTATGCAAATCATATCTCATTTCCGCTTTCCTATCGATGTCCTAATTACACCTGGCTTTATAAACACCGCGCTCAATGCTAACCTCATTTTCCGTTTTCAATGATAACAATAAGTTCTTTGGTCAGTTCCATCTTCCCCTTAAAAATGAGTGAAGGGCGTTCGAGAAATGAGATTTTTTAATTCTGTTTTTGAAAAAAGGCACATTTGAAATTACTTGCCGAATTCATCAATGCAAGAAAAGCAGCTGCCCTTTGCCCTTTCTTGAGGGAGGTGCAGAGAGTGAGGAGTGCACTTGATGAATTATTACTGCTTTTGTTTTACAACGTATTGCAATCAACGATCGTCATTAGTGTTAAATTGAATACGAAAGATTAGACAGAGAATAACACAAATAGCAAAAAAATTGGCCAGAAACAAAGAAACATTTCAACCCGATTTCAAACATACACGATTTTTGTAGATGAAGGCCTAGTTGTTAAACTTTCTTATCTTACGACCTCTCTTGACCAAATTGTAGTACGAAGAAGTCCTTAATATGTTCCTTAATTTTTACTGCACATTAAGCAGTTTTACTTTTAGAGGAGCACAATGGCTATCACATACAGAGACAATATAGCCAAAAAAACCTCAATGAAACACTTGACACATGCATAGCAAACAATGTGTGTGAGTTTTGACCAAAGAACAAAGGAGAATTTTCTTTGGTACAAACAATTATGGCCGTTTTCGTAGGCTTTACTTTCAATTTTCTTAATTCAGTTCCGGCAGTTTGTTATGAAACTATCGTTCCGTTCATTGTATCAGATATACTTAACACAGGAGTTCTGTTTAACAGTTTGTATAATTTTTTATCGTTTAATAATTTAAACTTATGTATTCAGGGCTGAGAGTTCAATTCCACCTTAACAAAAGCCTTGTTTTGACAAGAGCTTGCTGCTCTTTTGAGTCAAACTTTTAAGCTTAATTTTGAACAAAATAGTATCATTCTTCTTAACTGTTACAGGCACAGGGCACATTGACAGGATCTGTGTTAACTAAGTATACATGTTTTAGGTACAAGCACATACCACTTGGAAACGTATATCCCAATATGCAGACATCCAATGATATGAGCAGATAATCTGGGTTGAATGAAAAATAATCCTACCACTTTTGCTATTGAGCTGTCGAGGTTGTGAGTAACGGTTCAAATATCCTTACTTCAGTTAACCAAACCTTCGTCGCTGTTTTAATGGTTACATTCATATGCAACAAAGCACTGTACACCTAGTTGCTACTAGTTCCAAGATTCTGTTAATTTAATTCAGGAAAATCGAGATGCACCTGGTTATTAAGAAATCAGACATAGGTCAAAACTGAACAACATTTACTATAAAACACAAGTAACGTGGAATTGGCTACATCAATCTTTCACATGATGTACAAAAACATAGTCAGAACAAGATACATAATAAGAACAAGCATTACAATTACCTAACTTAAAATTTCATCATACGTAGTTCTTATGGCAATGTTGCAAAATCTTTATTACAAAAAGAACACAGTACAAAAACTAGAAAAATATGTAGTAGACCCATGAAAATTACGTGGTTTTAATAATAGCATTGTTAGTAGTAGTAGATTTTTTTTTTTAAACTCAATTTATTTCTTTATGACATTAAAATACAATTTCAAGTCTCACTTTACAGGCAACTTGGAATTGATTACTTGAATCTTTAACATGGGAAAAAAAAATATATATATATACTTAACTAACACAATGTTCTCTCGAATTACAATTACTTTTTCTAAAATTTCATTAGTTCTGGGTGTGTCCATTCTTTATTTCTTAAGCAAAATACGTAATATGTAATAAGTAGTAGTAGTAGTAGTAGTAGTAGTAGTAGTAGTAGTAGTAGTAGTAGTAGTAGAGAGAGTAGTAGTAGATGCTAATTACTAATTTTAGTGATACTGGTACCAGCTAAAGCCTTTTTATGAAACTAGATAATGTTGGTAATATGTTTATATTGGAATAGTTTAAACTTATCCAAATCAAAATTTTGACACATTGAAGTATAGAGCGATCTTGAGTGTCCATGCTAATCAATGACACGTCCAAATGCAACTAGATATCTATGTATACAATTGTATCGAACATATGATTCTAACGTGTCCAAAATTAACTAAGAGTGTCAAATGCGTTGTCATGGATTAAAGTGGAGAATTTAGGCATATTTTCTTCACAATATTGTTCTATATTGAAATGCCATATTCATCATAATTTCATTACACAAAAATTAATATGTTTCACATAAAGTAGGTCATAAGGCCGACAAAAGAAGTATATTTGCTGTTACAATGTTGATATTCTTGACACCATTATTATTTCGTTGTAATCTCATAAATTACTTTGTGTTGCATGCACGCAACATAAAATGACGTAGATCCCTTTGTTATCCCGGTCAGAGTCACAACGATTGGTCATGTTCAAGGAATTCGATTGCTTTTGCTTGCTTTGTTTTGGTGCTAACTTGGTCCCGATTGAGCTGTTTTGTATTCAGTACGCTACGAGAAATATCAATTGTTAGCACATAAAACAAATTGAATAGCCCTTCTTAACTTCTTGCACTTGAGTACTTATACACGTTATGTAGAAAGCTTGAGTAAAATTTGGACCACATATTCGGTAGACGGCCAGATGACTGTAACTCACTTGGTCATACAATAACCACTCTAATACGTATCATCACTTATCATAATTTGAGAAATATTTGTCATAGCTAGCCCGTCTCTTTCAACTACGGAATGTAGGCACAAGCAATGTTTGCTTCGTCTGTCCAGCGAGGTATCTCAACGAGGGCCATTATAAGTGATGCAAAACATGCAAGTCATTTTATCATACAAATGTTAAGGCCAGTACCTTAGTATCTATCATATTATTCTCTTCAGTTCAAAGGTATTCTAGCCTATAGTAAACCAGTGCAAACTATAGTATGATGTAAAAATTCAGAGCCACATCCGGCAACATCCCAACAACTTTTTTGATTTTTTTTTTTTTTTTGCATAATGTGCATCTTCCAGTTATAGAAAATTAACTTTATCTACTTAGAATATTTTTATTGGAATCCTGATAATCTAAGGAAGCAATTCAGTTTTAAATGCCGCTCTTTTCTTACTATCAGAATGTGTAAGCAGTCATCCATACTTCCACGCAGTCAGTCTATTACCCAAGTCAAAATCACTGTTCGTTTCATTTTGTTATCATTGTTAAGTGTACTCAGTAGCCCAAAATTTCACTTCACGTTTCACTGCATTTCAAGATGGCTATCGTTGTTTTCAATCGGACATTTCTTGTCGTGCTATGTGCAATCTTGTTAGTATTTAGCATACTTTATATTTCACGTACAATAAGTAATAGGTTATATAACGCTCCTGTCTCAACTGCTAAGAAATTTGGCTCTTCCTTCAAACCTCAGCCAAAAGTTATTATGTTTTATACTCCACTTTGGGGAAGTAAATTCTGGAGTGGCTTCGAAACGACAGAAAGATTCAACAACTGGGGCAATGTGCCATGCAAGGTACAAAACTGCGTTGTAACATACAACAAGGAGCTTCTACCAAAGGCAGATGTCGTGATTTTTCATGCATTTGATATTGATATGGTAACACCTAAACATCTTACAACGTTATTAGATAAAAGGCCACAAAAGCAAATTTGGATATATTTTATGCACGAGAGCCCCTTTAATGCACAACCTCCACCGAAACGATACAACGGATTCTTTAATTGGACTATGAATTACAGGAGAGATTCTGATATTCCTGTTCAGTATAATTGGGAGTGGGGAACATGGGAGCCTCGACTCCCCTCAGATCCAGTCCCACGACAAAGAAATCATGCTGAAAGAAAGGATCTGCTTGTGTATGCAGGCATCAGTCATTGTGGCCCAGTACGAGAAAAGTATATACACAAGCTCCAAGAGTATATTCGAGTGGATGTGTTTGGTAAATGCGCCAAACGATTTAGTGAAGATCCAGTAGTTTGTAAAAGAGGAACCCCCGAATGCAAATCTCGAGAGAATCGCTACAAGTTCTTCTTAGCATTTGAAAATACTTTTTGTCTCGATTATATAACTGAAAAATACTGGCAGACTCTTCTTGATGGTAAACACGTCCCGATTGTCCTGGGTGGAGCAGATTATAGTGAGCTCGGAGTGCCAAAATCATATATTGATGTTTTGGATTACGACACAGTCGAAGACTTGGCCAACCACTTAAAGTATCTGGATGAAAATGATGATGCTTACAATGAATACTTTGCTTGGAAATATAAATATAAACTTGGTCATCCTCGATCTTGGTCTTGTAAAATATGCGAGAAGATCAATGATCCTGGACAAAGGGAAAAGTCGTATCAAGATCTGGGTTCTTGGTACAGCCCTGAAAACAATTGTGGGACACGGCTTGATAGACTGAGGCAGATCTTGAAAAATTCTGGTGTCCCTCCACCTTATACTGATGAATACAATAGTTATGAGTGGGACTAGAAATCTGTTGTTAAGTACTCCATTATGATTTGGGCGAAAGGTACCTGTAACTGTATCTCTACTCGGAGGAACCACTGCATCTTGTTGTTAGAATAGGTATTAGAGACAACATTATTACAATGCCACTCAAAATTTGAACAACGTCACTCTCAAAAACTACAAATTAGAATGTGTGTAAATCTAGG
Source organism: Chironex yamaguchii (assembly GCA_024741275.1). Taxonomy (NCBI): domain Eukaryota; kingdom Metazoa; phylum Cnidaria; class Cubozoa; order Chirodropida; family Chirodropidae; genus Chironex; species Chironex yamaguchii. The sequence goes on along the minus strand of JANTCA010030646.1, from coordinate 1,120 downwards.
GCAACTTATTTGTCTTCAATACCTCTTTGCAATACAATCTCAGGTGTCTGTAAAAGTTATTCTGCATTTTCAATGTCAAGTGGCTGCAAAGGTAATTCTTACAATTTGAAAGGAAAATAATTTTATCTGACATTGTTCTCGTTGGTGACTACGATATGTAAGTCTAAAGAGACTTGAAATGTGAAAAGATAGGAATTCGAATAAATTAATTCAAAAAGTTAAGATCTATTGTAATTTATTATTTCTTACATGTATTGACTTGCCATTTAGTGTTTTGACTGAAGTGAGTCTCACATTATTGTGAAAACTGGACTCTTTGTCATGCTTTTGGAACGACAATCGCTCTATTTGAAATGAAAACACTACCAGGTGTCCACTTGAGAGACACAAATACAATTAAGTGCGTTCTAGGCATGTTCAGAGAGCACTACAGACGAAACTGAAGAAAAAGAAACAACTGTCCAAACTTAAGAGAAATGAAAACTTTTGGTCACCACATAAGAAATAATATTGATGATTAAGAAGACAACGATTATGATGATGATGACGATTATGATGATGATGACGATTATGATGATGATGACGATTATAAAGATGATAATGATGATGGTGATGATGATCATAATGATGATGATAATGATGATGATAATGCTGATGATGATTATTATAATGATGATATTAATGCCGATGGTAATGATGATGATGATAATGATAATGCTGATCACAATGACGATTATCATGATGATGATGGTGATGATGATGCTTATAGTGATGATGATGATGATGATGATGATGATGATGATGATGATGATAATAATAATAATGATGTGATGACAATGACAATTATGACGATGAGGAGGAGGAAGATGATGATGATGATAACAATGATGATGATAATTATGGTGAAAATGATGATGAGAATGATAACGATGACAATTATGACGATGATAATGATGATGACGATTATTATTATTATTATTATTATTATTATTATTATTATTATTATTACTATTATTATGATGATGATGATGATGATGATGATGATAATAATAATGATGTGATGACAATGACAATTATGACGATGAGGAGGAGGAAGATGATGATGATGATAACAATGATG